>JAVJIF010001413.1:0-227500 GCA_038442645.1 Agave tequilana
CTACAATATCAAATAAGATCCACCCCCTATGCAGATCATGTTGTTGCAATGTAGCTCACCTCCAGGATATGACTGCTAGCTAGAAATGAAGATAGATTCATATCAAATAAGATCCACCTATATGCAAATGATAAGGGAACTAGTAAACCCACCACATCAAACTCCACATGTGGGTGTCAAAGTCCCATAGGCCAGTGAGGTTATAAAAAAACGTTAAGCGAGTAAGAAGCTTGTGCTTGAGATGTAGGATTAGTATTGCTCCTTGGAATACAGGAACACTTATGAAATTGTTGACAGAATAACTACAAGAAAGATATATAAATTTTCACATGAAACTAATTGTCGTTAATAAACCAACGGAAATTAGTGTTAGAATATAAAATATATTACCCCTCACCTCAACTTCAGAATTATGATGCAGTGGCAGGAACTTTTATATGGCATCATAACCACGTTCAATTCCCACCGGTCGTGCACATAAGAAGCGGATTAAAAACAAATTATCGCTGCGGAAAAGCTCAGGTTCAGCCCATAAAAAGCGACATTAACTGCGGGGTACATGTTAGAATATAAATATATTATACTCAATCCTCGTGACAACAACGGAGTTGTGGTGCAGTGACAGTGACTTTATACGGAAATGAACTGTGGCATACAAGGAAAGAGAAGCAAAGAGTGGGTACAGACTTGCTGTAGATAATATATTGAAAGAGAATGCCATAGATGTAAAACAAATTGGAGGTATTACTACACTAAGACGTTATTCACAGTACAGTTTAAATTCTTATACAGGAGAATAAGATTAGATGAAAAACACTAAAAGTAGTTTTGGAAGCATATCGGTGACTTGATTCAACGAATACCAAGAAGGGCAATCAAAATGGGAGAATGGAAATGGTCATTGTGGCAAAGGTAGTAATGGATCAGAGAGAATGCATATGCATATGGGGTAAAAATCAAATAAGAGACATGATTAGAAATTTAGCATCACAAGATATTGTAATAGGAAAAATCAAGTTTAGGAAAAGAGATTGAACAGTTGAAACATTTCATAGCAGATCAAACAGTTATCAAATAGATTTTCTTTCTTCCCTTGGTAGCAAGATGAACAAGTTCACCCACAAAGAATGCAAAGTTACATAGGAATAGAGTTTCTCCATGCAACTTGAACGCATGGTTTTAGATATTTGTACTAAGAAGTGCAAAAGAAGTACGAAGAGTAGAAGAGCAAGAACTGGATGGGAGAAATTAAAGGGTCAAATTGGATAATTTGACAATAAAAGGGCTAAAGGAGGTAGTTGGAATACAGATGTAGCCACTATCACTATATGGAATATTATGTTTAATTGCATCGAAAAAAATTAACAAGATAAATACTAGAAGAACCTAAAGGTAATGGATAGTCAAATAAAGAGAACTGGACTAAGGAAATCCAAACGTTCGTCGATGTAAAGAGAGCATTATATAAAGATGACAAGTATACTAACTAAAACTGTGAAAACCTTATCAGAGCTAAGAAGGAAGCAAAGAAATCTGATAGCAAGCCTAAATCTTAAAGCTTACGATAATTTATAAGTTAGAAACAAAGGGAAAGAGAACTAGAGAATGGAAGTGTATTAAGAGTGAGATAAAACTACAGGAAGAAAATAAAAAAAGAAAAAGAAAAGTGGAGTTATTTTCATAAGAATTTTAATGATAATCACGAGGGAGAAATTAAAGTTCCTAAAAAATCATTAAACTCATAAAAAGAAATATACGTATTATTGAAATAGTAGTCTTAATGAAGTTGTGAATGCTTCAAAGAAATTGAAAACAGTGAGAGTTGCATGATGATATTCCTAAGGAAGACTGGAAGTGT
Source organism: Agave tequilana (assembly GCA_038442645.1). Lineage (NCBI taxonomy): Eukaryota > Viridiplantae > Streptophyta > Magnoliopsida > Asparagales > Asparagaceae > Agave > Agave tequilana. The sequence continues at coordinate 1,859 of JAVJIF010001413.1, forward strand.
TAGGGGATAAAGTGTTAGCATAACTTAGTTATTCAACTAAAGTATAAAGACTAAGGCCTTGTTTGGATAGAGTAATCGTAAGGATCTTGGATTTTTACACCAAGATTGCATTTTTCCAGGGAATTGTCTGGTCCTGATAATTTTAACATAATACTCACGATCACTATCCTGAGATACCCCTAACCCCACCCCGCCCCCCGCCCCCCGCCCCGCCCCCTCCCCCTCCCCCCCCCCCCCCCCCCCCCGCCCAACCACGCCGAACAAAAAAAAATCACAGGATTTTAGAAATGAGGACTGAGATGACTTTTAGAATCCCGAATTTCGTGGCGGGCAACATACACAATTCTTTTTATTTCGTACATTTTCTTGCTCTGACACTTTCTCCTTTAAAGGCAAAGGACCAAATATATTTTATATCTTTTAATCTTTTTAACTTAAAAAAATAGCAAGCACTGGAGTGACCACATGCAGGGGATCTATTGTTTACTCAACAATTTTAGAATGGTCATAGATAATATGTATATATAGGCACTCTATGTATACTTAATGCACACTTTCTCATCCTCATGTTTATAGAAACTAAATATAGAAATTTATTTTCGCATGATAATACATTTAAATGAATAATTGACAAAAAATTGAAATTTATGAATAAGTTCAGCTTTTAGGTATCTAACAAGCATTTCGGATAACAATCCCAAGGATTCATTTCCAAAGGAACACAGGTGCAATCACAGGGATTCTCTTCCCAAGAAAGACTCGAGGAGTTTGATCCCAAATACCAGAACAAGGCCTACGAAAATACCTACTGCATTGGGAAAAAAAAAGCACTTCAATAGATACTATTAGACCAAAAGAGATATACAAAGTTAGACAAACGATCATTAAATCAAGCTTATTATCCATGCAAAGAAATTTTGAAAGATTGTAATTGAGCAAAATCTCACAAAAAAAAAGTGTTGTAAAACCAGGTTCGTGCATGATTATATAAGGTGCCTTGGGAGGTAATGTGGTGAGAATTAGGAAACAAACATCTCACAATTATATTGATATAAATAATGATTGAGTACTTTACATCATGAGATCAAGTAGGGAGACACATTTATTCCCTACCATGATAGGTTTTAGTAAAAATAAAAAAAATCGAATAACAGCATGACAAGTATTAGAGGGGAGACAGAGTTATTTCCGTCCACCATAGGCTTACATCAAGAAACCGCATTAAATCCTTCTCTTCAAATTGATTGTAAGTTAACTACAAGTCAAATTTAAAATGAAGTCTCGTGATGCACTTCGTGTTGATAATATTTGCATCAGATAACAAGACGAGAAAATGGGATGACTTTTAATGTAGAAAGGTAGAGAGAGAAATGTAGTCATAGGCTCATAGGATTTAAAAAATGAGAAACACAAAAATAAAAGATATGTGATGTAACTTTAGCTGAATTGGGAGAGTAAGTGAGGGTGCAGTTCACATCAATGGCCTTTCTTTGAGTGATCATTTTGGCTACTTTGAATCAATCATATATCACGAAGGAGAGATTAGACAATGTTATTCATAGAATCAACATATGATGGTTAAAGTGGAGAACTTCTAAGTACTATGTAACCAGAAAAAAGCAGCTATAACTCTAGCTACACTTATAGGTCAATGTCAAACAATTAAAAAACACATGTAGTTGAAAGAGAATGTTCAAATGGATGACGGATTATCTGCTGAAGGGGGTGAACTATGTAGCACGGATACTTTGTCGAAGGAGACATACACCTGTCAGATACGTTTTCGATACTTGAATACTCCAATACTTAACCGATACTTGACTGATACGTGTTGGATACTCCTTTAACGGATCCTAAAATTTGCAATGTATCCTAAATGTATTAAAAACGAATCCTAGACGTAACGAAGACTACAAAGTTAAACCAAAAAGTCCAATTTTAAAAATTCTAATTTTGAATGAAGAGTTTTATGGCTAGATCAGTTGTAGACAGGTTGCATTCATATAACTTGTTCAGTTTATCAAAATCATTCACACAATTATTGATTTCTATGACTTGAAAATGTTTCAAAATATTTAAGATATGTGTTCATGTAATTGTTTTAACCTTACAAATCATGCTATAGATAATAAATATTAAGGCACGTCAACAAGTATAATCTAATAATTATTGTATATTTATACATATATGATGTCATATTTTTATTCCATATCTATTTTTCATTGTGTATTATAAATCTATCTATGTATATGAACACAAAAAAACACAAATATATATATAAAATATTTGTAGTATCCATGTTGCACCCGTGTCCTAGTATTTTAAAATTAGTCGTATCCCCATGTTCGTATTGTGTCGTTCGTATCCCGTATCCTTGTCCATGCTTCATAGGGGATGAAAATATTCAGAAACATAAAGTGAGAAAAATCTCCAGAGATAGTTTGGACATGCAGTGGAAACATGCCATGTGCTGGTTAGGAGTCAAAGGTTTATAGTTAAAGGAGCATCTATGACTTGGGGTAGACCTACATGAAGAGAGATTTAGGCAATAAAAAGGAACGATATTTTCTAATTGATGGAGGAGATAGCCCTTAACAAGATGAATGGAGAAAGAGGATTCATGTAGCAAAGCACGAGAATTGGTTAAAGGCCTCAATGCTCTCATTATTATATGTTCCTTAAAAAAAAATCATAAACTATTGTATGTTACCAAACATGAAATGCCCTTGCTTTTGCAAATGCAAACTTAAAACTTAAATACTGTGTTCCAGACAGTTGATAAAATTCACTTTTTTTTCTCGATTAACCCAAAAGAGAAAGATAGGGAAGCAACATCTAATGCAAGAAATCAAGTACCCTCGATCACCTATAAAATTCTTAAATTACTTGCCTCTGCACCAAAACTCTAAACCTGCAGTGTGGGTTAAAGAATATATTTTTATATAATAGCACTCCCCTACAGGTTGAACACCTTTTTTCTGGGCCAAAACCTGAGCTTGTAAATCCGCTGTTTTTTGTCTTCTCCCTCGTGAAATCAGCTAAAAAACGGCTGATCTTGCGTCGGAGAATCCGCTGTTTCGGCTGATGTTCCGATTAAACTACGCAATTTTAGCCGCAATATCAGCTGTTTCTTTTCCTTCTTTAATCTATTTTTTTCCACTCGTCACTCTTTAACTTGTATTCTTTTGATCCACATTAAATGCACCCCTACCTGGGTTTGAACCTGGGTGGCCCTATTCAAAATATTTAGCATGAGATTGAAGGACGGGTATAGAGAACCGGCATAATCAATTTAGGTAGGGAGTAGGGACAGCTTCACGTTTGGATTTTCTGTTTATCTCAATAAATACAGTTGTCTTTTAAGCGTGACAAACAAATAAGTACCATTCACTCGACGCATGACAATTTTATGTTATAAAGTAAACCAAGAAAGAGAACCCAACTGTTGAGGGAAAAGGAAAGGAAAGAAAAGGAAGGAATACCATAAAACATAAAAACAGTTAATTAAGAACAACCTGAAGAAATAAAGTTACATGAGAGTGTGATTTGGATAGTTATATCTTGTTTTCACTTGATGCATGTCAATTTTATGTTATAAAGTAAATAAAGAGAACCCAATTGTTGCAGGAAAAGGGAGGAAAGAAAAGGAGAGAAAACCATAAAACAAAAAATACAGTTAATTGAAAACAACCTGAAGAAATAAAGTTGCATGAGAGTGCAATTTGGATAGCTGTATCTTGTTTGTCACCAGTCAGCATCCAAAAATTGATACCCGCCTTCCTTAGTGTCTCGATAGTTTCAGGAACACCATCCTATCAATAGACAAATAAAATCAATGGAGGTTAGTGTGCCACATTTCCACAGTCTTCACACAATACGATAAACTTCCACTGTTACATCAAAATAAATATGATACTATTTGACACAAAATTACAAACCTGTAGGCGATCCTCTATTGCTGTGACACCAAGAATCTCAAGGTCATGCTCTAATCTTTGGCAAACCTCCGCTAATTTCCACTAAAAGAAAGGCTTAGCAATATTAGTTCCTTTAACTTGTAAAGTGTTAAAGATCATAATACTTGATATTGAATTACCTCTCTGTCAACTAATGTGCTATTAGCCTCTTTAAACATAAGTGACCACTCTTTATATTCTTCATCTTTCAACTCGCGCCAACCTAGGCAGAGGGTACGCAACCCTAATTTAGCATACTGTTCGATAGCATCAACAAAAGTCCCAATTTGTTGCCCTGAAAAAAAATAAACATCAAAAGATACCCAGATTAGAAGTACAACTTAATAGGGGAAAAAAAGACAAACACAGTATCCCATTAGTCTATAACTCTGTGTACGTCTTAGAATGTCATCAATTACGTAATATTTCCAACCTGAATCTAAATAATTGATCAAACAATTCATTTCCCACAGATGAGAGAAATAATTACAAAATTGAAGCAGCCATCAAAATAAATATTAAAAGACAATAAATTTATAGAAATCTGGTATGATATTATTCATGAAAAATAGTATTCCTCTGACCGATGGATTCAGGACTAGTATGATCCGGGTAAAGCATGGTAATGGACTGTGTGGTATTCATACTACTGAACTAATGAGCTGTCCATAGAAGATAGAAATGGTTGGCTCTCTCTGGCAAGGATTTGGAAATAAATACTTCGCATTCAAATTCAATGATAGGACCCATTCAAACTGACATACATCATTAAGAGTGTCTAAAAGCAAAATTGAAGAGGCTTAAAGTACCCTTTTTTTCCCTAGGCATCAAGTAGCAAAACATGGACAGCCAGAAACAACAAATTATTAGTTTAGGAGTCTACAATGTTTAAAACCTAATAAAAAATTGGAGTGTAATCATTTTTAAGCACTTACACCATGATGGAACGTTTGAATCAAGAATTTGTACAACCAGACACAAACATCCAATCAACATGCTATTTTCAGCTTTGATTTATATTACTTGATGCTTAGGTAGAAAAGTTACATTTTTTTTGGTTTTTGCCACCTCTAAACGATGTAGGTAAACTCTAATAAAGTATGAATATGTACACATATGTGGAGTGGAGCTAGGCTCTATCGATAGTATTTAAGATGCAAATACTATCACCTCAAATTTAAAAATGGGAAACCCTAATGAAAAAGCCGCACCGGTGGATGTGATCTAATACCTATTAACTCTACCTTGAAACAAAAATTCAAAAAAAACTCAAAGTGTTTCACCCATGCATTAATTGGCTAGAAATCAATGTTTCAAAACTATCAAAAGTTGATTAATTGTTAGTCACTAGATGAACAGTAGATCACATCAAAATTTCTAGAATGTTGATTTCTAAATAGTTAATAGGTATTAGGTCACATCCAACTATATGAATTTTCCATTATGGTTGCCAATTTTTTATAGGATGATAGTATTTGCATTTTAAATGCTATCAATAGTAGACTCCATGGATGATCCACACAAGGGATAGAGCTCAAGAGCATATAATTTTATAATGTGCTTAAGTTCATCTCGCTACCTCTCTCTCCCCTGCCTCATCAAAATTTAAGAATGGGTTTGTTTAATTAATTTTTTTCCTTAAGCTCCAAAAAAAAATTAATTTTTATAAAAATAGTTGACAAATTGAAAAGTAGGTTAATATTTTTTTTCCGGCCTTATATATTTTGAGGTCCATACTTGACATTGTCTTAAAAATAAGAATATATAAATACACACACATACAAATGTGTGTGTGTGACTTTTCTAAAAGGTATTTTAAGGGTTTAGGATAGATAGAGAAGTAAAGATTTTTTGTTTTTTTTTGTTTTGTTTTGTTTTGTTTTTTTTTTTTTTTTTTTTTTTTTTTTGGGGGGGGGGGGGGGGGGTCCTACTTCCTTCAAATTTAAGGAATTAATAGTTCCCTTGTAATGTTTCTTTATTCCTAAAATATTGAATTGAAGAGACATGGAAAGTCCTTTCCTCTAAACTTTTACTAACCTCACTATTTCTTCATATAGTATAATAGATAGACAACAATCCAAAGAATGGCAGTCAAAATAAACAAACCATGGCCTAACTGCAATGTTACCAACATTACAAGTTTGGTCCTTCGAAATTACCAGTATAGCACAAGGAAGCATCGCTTCATCGGCTCCTTTCGACAACAGAAAAATCTTTCCATTCTGACAGTTCTTAACCACCACAGACATTCTTTTCCGATCAGATGTGAACTCAAGAATATCCAACATCTCATAATGTACAATTGTGCCACTGAAATTAATATCTGCAACATATCATAATATAAAAAACAATGATCCGAATAAAATTTAAATGTAAAAGACTTACACCTATAAAGCATCAATTCCAAGAAAATGTTGGTATAAGTGTGAATGCCTTACCAAGAGTATTGCCAGTTTTGCTCATAAGAACCATGTGCAAGCGAGAAGCAGCATTTACAAGAGCATCTCATCCTGAGATTGTGCTTTATATGAGATTGTCCCACTCTTACTGCACATGATTAAAGCAAATAGACCCAAGAAAGATTCACCAAATAAGGTACAACAGTATGAAAATGTCAGGACGTATATAACATGTAGAAAAAGGAAATCACCTTTTAATAGGCACAACCGTATTGCAAATAGCCATGATAGTAAGAAATCTGATAACGTCAGGTGCATTGTTGCTTATAGCATTAAGCAGTTTAACATCTTTCTAAAGAAAGAATAATAGTCAGAAGTCAAACTACAAAATTTGGTAGAAGATGCAAATGAGCAATTGTGAACGATCAACCAAACCTAAATAATGAGCACTGTACCATATATGATTAGAATAATCATGCATTATGTATTTAGGCTTCTTCTAATCTCCATGAGAAAGAAGTACTGTGCAAAATAAAATGAATCAGTCTAGACATGATGTCACTGTTGCTCTGAACTAACCAATTATGATATTTTTTTCAAAGTGAATGAGAACAAAGGTTTGAGAATTCAGGCTCAGTTTTGTTCTGAACACTTCAAATTTTGGCAGGTTTCATTAGTTTCTACTTCCAGATTTTGATTTAGAGTTTTGGTTTTAGTTTCATAAAAAAACAAGCAATGAATGTGCATACACTTCAAGATGGAGGCAGATTTGGAAGCTTTCGTTAGTTTCTAGGATTTCATTTCAAGTTTTGGTTTTAGTTTCAAGTTTTGTATCCTCACAGGCGCACGGCCACAATCTTACTTCCAGAGGCAGACATGAGTAGGTTCATTAGCTTCAAAGGCTTCGGATCGAGTTACAGTTTTAGTCTCATGTCTTCACCTTGAAGATTTCCTTAGATTTCATTTGTTCTGAAGGTTTCTTTCAAGATTCAGATTTAGTTACATATCCTTACCACACGCTAGTTTCAGATTCACGCCCGCACAAATGCGAGCACGTACACAGAATATAAATGTTTACATGTCTGTAAATATGGATATGTATTTCTATAGTGTATATATTTTTATGTAAATATGAATGACAATGTGTATGTAACTTTACATTTTACTTATTTATGCAAACATGAATAACACTGTGTATGTAACTTACAATCAGTCATAAATGTCTACTTTTAACTACATAAAAGGATTAGAATATGCAATTCCATCTTTATCCTCCTCCTTAAAATTTTAAGTTCGGTGAGTTTCACTGTGTACAGCGACATGCCTTTCAAAAGATCTTCATTGAATTTTAGTATGCCCCTTTTACGTACAATTTTTAGGGCCTGTTTGGTTGTCGTAACTGGCCGTAATTCGTAAGTCGTAATTAGTAAAGTCTTTTACAGTTGTAAATGAGTTACATGCATGTAAGCTTTATGGTGTTTGGTTGGTAATATAAAGTTGTAAGTGGAAAAGTGTATTGTGTTTTACGATATTTGGTTGTCGCAATGTGTAAGTCGTAAGTGAGAAACTTGACCACAAAATTAACTATTTGGTGATTTAAAAAGTTTTAATATTGCAAATAAATATTAAAAATGCTAAATATTAAAAAAATTTAAATTAACATAAAAAAATAATACAAATTTGCATGACCACAAAATTAACTGTAACTGGGCTGTAAGTGAGTGGTAATTGGGTTGCAAGTGAGTGATAATTGGATTGTGTAAGCCTTTTACGAATTACGGTCCAAACAAACGCCGTAGTTGTAACTGGGTTGTAAGTCATTTACGATTTACGGACTTTTACGCGAAACAAACGGCCCCTTAAACTGCTAATAAGGCCTTTCAACAAAATAAATTGAGAAGTTGAAGACAGCATTCTGTAGTTAGCATCATCACTGTAGAAGAGCTCGAGACCAAGATATTTCACACCACATGAATTATTGTATATGAATTCATCAGACTAAAGAAAGAGGATTGCTAAAACAAAACGAGATAAGTTCAAAAGTGGCTATGACAAATATATAGTTAGGACAGGATGCAGAACATAACCTTTCAAAGCATCACCACTCTCATTTCCATAGAAAATTCCATTGACACAACATCTCCTAAAGATCATTCTGTTCTCTGTAAGTGTCCCAGTTTTATCAGTCAAAATGTACTCGACTTGTCCCAGATCCTCACTGATTGCAGTACTGAAAAAAATAATATCCAGAAGTTTAGAAAGAAGGATGGAAGTTTCTATACATAACCACAAATAGCAGGAAAAAAATTCTTACTTTGCAGCATGAGATGGTGTATTAGTATTCTGATCATACATTTCCTCATCCCAGTCAATGAATTTTGCATAGAGACTTTTTACTAGATCTAGAGACACCTGTAAGAAAATAAATGACTGTCAGAAGTTCCAAAAATCACTATAATAAAATCAGCATTCAGCTTGGCTTTTGAAGTTTAGAAACTAAAAGTCTAATTTTCAAAAGGGAAATACTATTAAAAGTAATATAGGAAAATAAAATTAACTTAATTCTTTTAAGGACTTGGATTTGGAGAAGTTCATAAGGTTGGAGTTAAATTTAGACAAGCAATTTTGCCACAATTTTGACATGCAGGCATATGTGAGAATCTAGTTCAGATAAATGATTTTGACTTAAAAGGAAATTGCAAGCCAGAAAATTAAATTTCCATATTCAAGGGTTGCACACATGAGACTTTGTTGCGCTTAGATTAAATTATACTAGTATTTGGCAAGTGTGTTGCACGTGCACATCCAGAAAAAAAAAGGCCGAAATTATTAGCGGGCGTGGAGCCTCATGTAGTCTTTTTTCTAATTTGCAGTTTGATGACCAGCACACGAGAGCCATGTCACGCTCTCGCGTCATATATGGAGAGACATGAAATAACTATCCCGTATATTATAGCAAAGCCGAATAGAAATGAAGCCTCAAACTCTTAGGAAATACAAAATACTGATGATATATGCACTTAAGTTGACAAAACACTTAAAATGAAACATTAGGAAAGGTGAAATAAGCAAACAAAAATAATATAAGAAATAAAACAGTACATCGAAACAAAGCCATAAACAGCGCAAAGAAGATAACCACTGTTCTAAATATCATTCTAAATGCCAGCACCATGTCTAATATGGCATCCGGTTTGTTAGTTTCTACCACTAGGCAACGCGATGTAACTGGAGATGTTTGTAATATTTTTTTTATCACTGTTGGTGACGTGTTGGGTTTGACCAACATATCACCCCCACAATGTTATTTTTAGTTTTATCATTAAAACATGTTAATTAGAAATTATCTTGCTACTGCGCATATATTCTAATCATTTATTGTTTTGTATTCGTATTGAACTTCTCTCATCCACTAGTAAGGTAATTGTTTACTGAATGGACTTGGAGCTCACCCATTATTTCAAATATCACACTTATAATGGCTAGAGTTTAGTTCGTGAAGACTACTTGTTAGAGGATTTCAATTAATAATTCCTTCTATTTATGAAATTTTAATTTAATTAGTAGTGAGGAGTATAATAAGGAATTATGTAATCAAGAGATATGTTTGCTGGTTTGATGGAATTTGTGACCAATATTAGGATTAATATTGTCTTGGAACTTTTAATAAGTATTAGTATTTGTATAGATTCCATATAATGTTTTAGTATTGTAAGGCTTAACATGCGGACGGGGTCCTTGTCATCATTGTTGTTCCTTCAACTTATGCAATGAAGTTCGGGGCTGTGATGATATGTATCATGAATAATGATTCCTCGTAATTGTTCTACGCACTAGGGGCATCTGCTGCTAACACTCGATCACATTGTCAGATTTCGGCTTTCTATGAAATGATTGCCTATCCATGTACGCGACACTTCAATCATCAAGTTGTGTCCACATTTGGCATGACAATTATTGATACCCGAATATACCTGTCACACATTTCACCAAAGCATCCTAAAACTTGCTATTTTTGTGTAATTTTGGAGATACCTTTCATAGTTTCCACATTCATATATGGCACCCATTGTGTATTTCCTTGATATGCATTAAAGCGAGGTCTGAATTATCACTCGATACTTGATATTGCTGATATGACTCGATATGACCAAGACAATACCGATATTATGAACATGACAAAATGAAACAACTGGTACATAGTCAATAGTTCCGAGTCCACTACCAAAAGCTCACGTCAACACCGATACCAATACCGAGATTCAGGGTTCAAAGACTCGGCGGAGTCAGAGTTGACTTGGCTGTGTCATCTCCGGAACGGCCAACGTCGATCAGATAACGAGACGCGAGTCACCACAAGTGGCGAATATTGCATGACTCGGGCATGACTCGGCCGAATCGACCGAGTCACGAGACAACTCGGTCGGACTCGACCGATTTGACCGAGTCAAATCTGAGTCAGGCCCGAGTCCAGGCATAAAAAGAAAAAAAAGATCGAATCGAAGTGAGGGAGCAGAAAGCTTACCTCGATCGTCGTCGCCAGTCGCCCGCACTGTAGCCGCCGTCCCAGCCACAGGTCGCCCGCCTGCCGCCGATCTCTCTCCCCCTCTCTCTCCTTCCCTCCGATCTCTCCCCCTCCCTCCCTCCCTCCCTCCCTCTATTCTCTCTCTCGGTCTCTCTCCCCCTCTGTCTCTCTCCCCCCCTCTCTCACCCGATCTCCCTCTCTTTCTCTCTGTCTCTCCACACCCCCTCTTAACCTTTTATTTTTTAAAAGTTTTGGGTTTTTATATTTACCCCCTCAAATCTTTCATATTCTTATTTACCCTCATATCATCATATTTTCCCAATTACTCCCTCAAAACAAATTTATCTTGAACATGTGATACATGAATTATGATATCTACATTTTTTACAATTTGTCATGATTTTTTCAGATTTTTTTTTGAGCTTTATACGTAGTGTTTTACGCGTATCGTCAGAGACCGATCCGAGTCGCTGCGACCGATCCGTCTCAGTGCCCTCTGGGTCGGCGGCTGAGACCGCGACTTTGAACCATGCTGAGATTTCAAACCTTGCATTAAACATATTTAACTTATATTAAATTTAAAATAATACTCATAGAATGTCTCAACATAGAACATGAGACTTAAGTAGCTAAAAAGACAAGAAGTGTTACTTATATCCATTCAGATAATGTTACCATACACATTATCCACAAAACAGTGTTATTTAGCATAGAAATATAGAGAATGTCTTATTTTTTTACGTTTACCAGTCATCATGTCATTGATGCCCAAAGAGAGAACTATGATGAGATCACCAATTTTGAGATGAAACATGGCATAGGATACAAATATGAGAAAATAAAAAGGATGCAACAATTAGTCAGAGACCGATATCTACATTTTTACAATTTGTCATGATTTTTTTGAGCTTTCTATGTAGTGTTTTATGCGTATCGTCAGAGACCGATCCGAGTCGCTGCGACCGATCCGTCTCAGTGCCCGCTGGGTCGGCGGCCGAGACCGCGACTTTGAACCATGCCGAGATTTCAAACCTTGCATTAAACATATTTAACTTATATTAAATTTAAAATAATACTCATAGAATGTCTCAACATAGAACATGAGACTTAAGTAGCTAAAAAGACAAGAAGTGTTACTTATATCCATTCAGATAATGTTACCATACACATTATCCACAAAACAGTGTTATTTAGCATAGAAATATAGAGAATGTCTTATTTTTTTTACGTTTACCAGTCATCACGTCATTGATGCCCAAAGAGAGAACTATGATGAGATCACCAATTTTGAGATGAAACATGGCATAGGATACAAATATGAGAAAATAAAAAGGATGCAACATTTAGTCAGAGACCGATATCTACTTTTTTACAATTTGTCATGATTTTTTGAGCTTTCTATGTAGTGTTTTACGCGTATTGTCAGAGACCGATCCGAGTCGCTGCGACCGATCCGTCTCAGTGCCCGCTGGGTCGGCGGCCGAGACCGCGACTTTGAACCATGCCGAGATTTCAAACCTTACATTAAACATATTTAACTTATATTAAATTTAAAATAATACTCATAGAATGTCTCAACATAGAACATGAGACTTAAGTAGCTAAACAGACAAGAAGTGTTACTTATATCCATTCAGATAATGTTACCATACACATTATCCACAAAACAGTGTTATTTAGCATAGAAATATAGAGAATGCCTTTTTTTTTTACGTTTACCAGTCATCATGTCATTGATGCCCAAAGAGAGAACTATGATGAGATCACCAATTTTGAGATGAAACATGGCATAGGATACAAATATGAGAAAATAAAAAGGATGCAACATTTAGTCAGAGACCGATATCTACATTTTACAATTTGTCATGATTTTTTTGAGCTTTCTATGTAGTGTTTTACGCGTATCGTCAGAGACCGATCCGAGTCGCTGCGACCGATCCGTCTCAGTGCCCGCTGGGTCGGCGGCCGAGACCGCGACTTTGAACTATGCCGAGATTTCAAACCTTGCATTAAACATATTTAACTTATATTAAATTTAAAATAATACTCATAGAATGTCTCAACATAGAACATAAGACTTAAGTAGCTAAAGAGACAAGAAGTGTTACTTATATCCATTCAGATAATGTTACCATACACATTATCCACAAAACAGTGTTATTTAGCATAGAAATATAGAGAATGTCTTATTTTTTTTTTACGTTTACCAGTCATCATGTCATTGATGCCCAAAGAGAGAACTATGATGAGATCACCAATTTGAGATGAAACATGGCATAGGATACAAATATGAGAAAATAAAAAGGATGCAACATTTAGTCCTGGTCGAAAATGTATTCAGCCCTTTTTCATCCATTATCCAAACTAGGTTCGAAACATTTTGAGCTACAATCAATGGTTATAGTGATATTAGATTTAGGTAAAATGATAAAAATCATTGAACAATATTAATGTCAATTCATCCCTTACTGTTTTGCATTTTTCTTTTAGTTTTTCCATTTTCTAAATTTTTTTTTATGAGGAAGGGGCTATCAATTTATATGGTAGATAAAACAAAGTAATCTGGACATTTTAGGCAATATTCGATGGATCAATACTTTACAACTTTTATTGCATTTAGATGATTAACTACACATTTTTATAAACTAATATAATTTCTAACACCATTATTATTATTTTAATGTAAACTCCTCAGGGGTTTGTAAATTGCAATTAATTTAGACAGTGGACTTATGTGTGCTTGTCTAATGCACGTCGCCTCAAATAAGAAAAAGAAAAGAAGAGAAGAGAGAAACAAAATGAGGTGAGCCCCAAAGGTAACACTCAAAGATCGCTTGTCCAAACATAAAAAATGTACTGAAAGCAAAAAAAACAAATAATCTAGAGTTTAAACCCTTTCATCTGAGATATGAATATTTTGGATATTACTATGAAAATGAGAGAAAATATGAACCAACCAAACTGGGATTTGTATTCTTGAGAATATCTAGACCACCATTTTTATAGAACAGCATAAATATATTTTAGCTATGAATAAAGTAATAAGAAGAATAATAAATATAAAATAATTTGGCGACATGATGAATCTTAAGTTGCCGTTATAGATTTTAAACTAATGGCTCTTTAAATTCTAAAATTGCGATGCCATTTCAGAGTCTCCACATTGCACATGTTTATGTGCATGTCAAGAACTAATTTACCGCAGTTGTCAGCGAAATTTTAAAGGATGTTATGGTTCAAGATTCATTTTCCTAATCTGATCCTTCCTGATCGCTATGACAATTCACGATAGATTCTGACTACGATTGAAAGATGTCAAGTATCAATTGTATTCTCCAGAAATCTACCATCTGATTATTGGGCAAGAACCAAATAAAATGGATTACACAATGCTTATGTAGATGCATCATATTGTAATGCACATATTAGAACAATAAAGTGTCCTTTGATGACAGATTTTCAGAAGGTTCCCCTCTCTGATAGTTTAAGACGCCCAGTAGATTATCTGTGTGCCTGTGTTGTCGTCATCCTGTTTTAATATTCTAGTAGAATATTGTGTTTAGGAAATGCTAACAAAACAAACGGAAATAAGAAGAAGAAAGAAATAGAAGATGGACCTGGCATACCTTTATAGATATAGGGATCATGATTGAACACAAAAGCTCAAATCGTAGAGGGATGACCAGCAGTTCATACCATGGTCCTTCAGTAGGGTATTTAACATACCATTGCTACACAGGAAAGAAAATTTTGATCAGGGTATAAGTACTAAAAAAGTATTTATGTTTAGTTTTCAAAGTTAAAATGACAAGAGTCAAATATTGAGCTCATCATACAAAAAAAGATATTTAACATGAAAATGTTAAACAGCCATTTGTATCCTGAGGTATCTGTCAGAAAATTTAATTATTTGATATAGCATGTATCTATTGCCAGCTGTGATCAAGACGGAAACAGTATAAGCTCTGGAGACATACACGCGCATCAATGCATAAGATATTATATGTATAGAGAAGAATATCAGAACCTTCCATCCTAAGTGCCTAACTAATTCGATATGCGCTCTTATACATTCGGACTGAAGTATAAGGAAACACAAAAGCAAGCCCGTTTAATAAAATAACGTTAAACCATCAAGACTAAGTAGAGTCTGAAGTAAACAGAATATAAAGAAAAGGCAATCAAACATTTATCATTGAAAACTTTGAGCCAACTCAATCCTCAGATTGGCATGATAATCAAAATAACAGGTACATATAAATTCAGCTTCAAACACAGATTTAGTGGACTGCCTTTTTTTGTAGTTATTTCCTGCTTGTTTTTTCACTCACCAAACATAGAGATGAGAATTGCGGATAAACAAGAAAAAGAAAAACAGGCCATCTTGACTTTCTCACAAGCTCATATTTCACATGTTGAGCTAAGATCATCACTCGAACACTACTAGTAAACTAAGTGAGACCAAATTCAGCTAACTAGGCTTGGGTGAAGTTTGTGTTAGCTTGACAAAGAATTCTACGAAGAAGAGAATAAAAAAGAGTGAACAAACATGAGAATGGTTGTTAAACTCTTTGAGTGTTACCTAATGAGGAGTCATATTGCTATATGTTATTAGAAGTCCTAGTTGTATTATGAGTTGTAATTGTATTTGTCTATAAATAAGAGTATAGAGGGAGAATATCAACTCAAGGTGTAATTGTATTTGTCTATAAATAAGAGTATAGAGGGAGAACATCAACTCTCTCATATTCTTTCCTCTCAAATTTTGATATGATATCAGAGCCTCTCAAAATTGTTGTTTATTGATCGTCATTCCTACACCTTCTTCGTGCATGTGCTGGGTTGCGCTCAAATAGCATGTGCCCAGCATCGGCCCACTATTCGTCTTCCACTATCGTCGTCACATTGCGTCTCCAGGACCTAAACGGCATTCTTGCCATTGTCGCCAACAACTACCCACAATCTGTTGCAACCACTGCCACCTCTCTCTCTCTCTCTCTCCTTCCTCTCAACAAACCATAGCCGCCAATTGTTCCTCTTCCACCTCTTCCAGCTACCAACAATAATTCCAACAATAATTCCAACTCTGAGCACCAAAACAACCATGCTACTATTGTGTTTCTTATTGTCGTTGTTGTCGATTGTTGTAGGTCAAGTTGACAAAACCTCGAAACAAGACTCGTGTTTGTGTTTGCTCATCTTTCTCACTCAACTCAACTCTACTCACTTGTGTTTACTATCTTGCATGCTTATAACGTGCTCATCATAATATGCTTGATATTGCTTATGCTTAATTGTTATATTTGTTTAATATTGTTTACTTGTTTTAATTAGTATAGAATTGTAAGTTAGAGTTTTTAATTTCTGCATTGATTAGCAGATCATCTATTCACCCCACCCCACCCCACCCCACCCTCTAGGTGATTGATTACAAGGAGTATCAAAGCGAGTGCTCTTGATTATCAATTTAACCACCATAGAGTGATCCTATTTTGCTAATCACATTTTTGTTTACATAGATGGATTTTCTTGCACCACTCCTGTTTGATATTCCAAACTTAGAAGGTTAAGATGTGTTTATATCTTAAAGTCCTCGGAAGGGATGTTTATCTTGCCATTACTAAAGAAAATGGCAACAATATTTTTGAGGCAAATGCAAAAGCTACTCATGCTATAAAACTAGCCCTGAAGGATGATTATCTCTTTAGGGTTACTAACTTTGATTCCGCTTTAGTAGTTTGGAATACATTGATCTCTCTTGGCGAACAAACTTCAAATGACAAAGAGAGACTCAGAAGAAGAAAGTAATATTTTCGACATGTGCTTCATGGTACAAGGGGATAACTCCCTTAAAGTAAACTCGGAATCCGATCTTGATGAAAATGAAAATATGTCATATGATGAGCTTGCCATGTTTTGTCAAGAACTACTTGAAAAATATGAATTGATGAAAAGTAAAAACATGAAATTGAAGAGAGAGAATAAATCTTTATCTTCAAAACTTGACATTGTTTTAAAAGATAGAGAAGTGATTTTGAAATAAAATGACACTTTGAAAAATCAAGTAGAGTTGATTTCTAAAAAAGGAATTTGTTTTAAGAGAAAAAGATTCTTTAAAAATTCAATTTGACATTTGTTTAAAACTTAAAAGTGAATGAAAAATTATATATCTCTTTGAACAAATTCAATAAGGACTTTGATTCCCTCACTTGTCATACTTCTAATGCTAAAATATTGTATCTTCTATAGACAAGAATGAAATTTGTATTTTGAAAAATAAAATTGATTGTTTAAGCTCTATGATGTAAAATCACCTGGATCGCAATCACCTTCAAATCGAATCAAGATTTAAATTGAGAAAAAAGATAAAATTTGGGTTTCCACCCCTTGCACGGGCTTCTCACCCAAAACTCGAGAGCAAAAGAGACTCAAGAATTACTCAGATAATTTGTGGAAATTTTAATCATTCAATAATTCATTCCAATAGTTTAGGGGCCTTATATAGGCTTTACAAAAGAGAAGTACCGGGAAATAACCGATGTGGTACTAAACGCCCACAAAGGAACACAAATACAACTAAAACACTTACTATAAATAAAGCTGAAACAAAATACTAAATAATCAGCTAAGACATGAAGAGATAAATAGGGCTGCGTGATGTCCTCATCAATTCCCTCGGGGTGGGAGGAACTCGACCCTGTCGAATGAGGACTCTCCACACGAAGCATCTCAATCGGGCCAAGGTGGTGGTCGTGGCAGCAGCATGGGAACATCATGTCGAGACCATGGTGGCGGAGGAGGAACTGGTCTCCGTGACAGATCGGTTGTGGAAGATAGCAGCACGATCAAGGAACAGGGAGTAGAGCGAGGTGCATCATCCTGGCTAAAAACGGAGCTGATACCAGGATCCCACGGGCTATCCAACTCGTAAGCAATCACCCTGTTATCAACTGTAAATTCCTGCAAAATATTATATGGGTATGCAGCAAATTTGTAGGGTTTATTGCAAATTGCTATCAGCCTAGTGATATCATCAATATGTGCAACAGGCAGATGCAATGCATTAGGTATTCTAAGCATAACTCCTAACGATGGGAGAATGAGAGATATGATATGCTTAGAAGGGCACACACCTAAAGATGGAGGTACAGAGGACTCAATCACAAACTCTAAACAACCCAAGAAAGAAGTATTAGAAACCGTTTGTTGGACCTTGGCAATAAATTCAGGTAACTCCCTAAAAGATGAATTGATAGGAATCACCATAAGACTAGGTTCAACACAAGGAGACTCGACTAGCTGATTAGGCACAGTGGGTATATTAGGCTCAACTGTTTCATCCACGTCATCATTGGCACTATCAGAAGACATATGAATTTCATCAATAATCTGTGTGACAGAATCAACTGTCATGTCTTCAATTATGTTAACAGTTTCAGAAGAAACTTGGACATCCTCAACAGTCTTCGAATCGTCAACTTCATCAGTGGACACAGTTCTAACAGGTTGACTTTCCGAGGGGCACTGATAATGATAATGTCCATAGCCCTTGCATTTAGAACATTTGATTTTGGCATTGACTTGCGTTTTGAAAGTCAAGTCCAATTTTAATGCCACATTAAAGGCATCTTCCACGGTATCTAGGTCATAGGGGTCAGTAATCATAGCACGTTTTATTTTAGGCCGTAAACCCAAATAAACCTAGTTAGAGTCTCAGAAGGGTGCTCTCTCACTTCACTACAACGGGTTAAGTCCTTAAATTTGGTAATGTACTCATGAACGGACATATGACCCTGATGGAGATTGTGTAGCTGGTCTAGGTGGGAGTCCCTATCATGCTGATTAGTCATGATGACTCAAGCAAGCAAGCAGATGCAATGGAGAGCCCTAAAGTCAGTTAAACTAAATGCATGCACTAAACAAAAATTTCCCTAAGGTTTAAGGCTCAAATGTAAATAAAAATGCATTCCTAAAATGATGCAAAGATGCAACCACTAGATTGAAGCAAATAGCATTTCTACCAACAAATTATAGCAATCCGTATAATAGTTGCAAGTAATCAACAGTTAATGAACTAGGTCAAGTTGTGATATCACCTGAGGTGGAGTCGTTGACGCCTGGGAAGAAGATCGTAGCTCAAACCTGAATGAGACTGCTGTAGGCGCGTAGTACTGGTCGTCACGAATCCACTGCCTCGAAAACGGGTCAATTCGGACTTGAAACGAGCCCTGAACGACCTCTGGAAGATATGCTGCGATTCTGGACTGAGTCAGGAAAACTGGATCTGGACTGAGTCAACTCAGTGAGTTAACCCGGTTGCTGATGTCAGCAGTGACGTTACTGAAGTGGATCGGGTTAGGTTCAGGTTATAATCACTCAACCCGTCTAAACCCGGACCCGCAACCCGCTATGACTTTTCTTAAAAACCCAAACGGGTTTTAAAATGGGTCAGTTGGGTTTGGATCCGGCCCAACCACTTAAGGATCTGAACCCCAGCCCAATAAGAATCCGGGTTTGGGCTGAAACCAATGGGCGGCGTTGGATTTGGACCCGACCGGACTCGCCCCACTTTTAAGTGTCGGGCTGCTTAATCCTCACCCGCACACCCACCCGACCCTCTCTCCCTCTTCACTGTGGGCTAGGGCACAGGCGGAGCGGGAACGGCGGCGGCGGCAACTCGATGGAGCAAAGGGCGACGATGACGGCGGCGACTCTGATCAAGGGCGGATGGCGGTGGCGATGGCGGCGATCTTGGTGGATCTCGGGTGGGATCGGTCGGAGGAGATGGCGGCGGCTGAAGCTATCGCCGGCGAGGCTCCCCAGCAAAGCACGACGTGGCGTCGGAGATGAAGTAGGCGGTGACTGTTCCGGTCGGCTCTGTCTGCTCCGATCTTCTCCGAAGAGGCGTCGCCGACTGGATCTGATGTCGGAAGGGGCGGCGTCAACTAAGTCCGACCGGGTCGATTGGATTTCATTTCAGATCGAACCGAGTCCGATCTCGATTCTTCACACCCGGCGCTAGGGCAGAGCGATGCAATCTCGGCGCGGACAGGCGACGACTTCGAGGAGGTGACGATGTCGGCGAGAGAGCAGGGAGCTCTGTCGATGGCGAGGTCGAAGATGGCCGTCGGCGAGGGCAGGAAAGAAGAGGGGGACGGCGATGGTGATCTTCGATGATGATGGGTTCGATGGGGATGCTGGCGGCACAGAGGCGGGTCTGTTCTCTGACGGGGGATGCAGGGTACCTGGGGCGATCGCCGGCGAGGCTGGAGATCTGAGGAGCGTCGACTTTGAGGATCCGGGGATGCGGGAGGGCTCCGTTGACTCTGTCGGGGTGGTGGGAGGTGCCGGTGTGGAGCAGAGGCAGCGGCGATGACCTGGTCGGAGGGAAGCGCCGGCGATGAGATCTGGGGCGACAATGGCTCTGTCGACGTGGCAGAGGAAGAGGACGAAGACGAGGACGATGGCGGTGGCTCCGACTGCGGTGGGGGGGTGATCGTGGGTGGCGTCGAAGGCGACGCTCCGACTGCGGTGGTGGCGGGTCGCGGACGGAGTCGAAGGCGGCGGGAGTTGCTGAAGAGGAGATGAACAGTGCGAGTTGAGAATTCTCAGGGATTTTTTTCGATGATGAAATTTTTTTTTGTCACTGTACTTTTCTTTTCTTTTCTTTTTTTTTTTGAACAGTGTAATTTTTTTTTTGATTGAATCTGGAATAGATCTAGGGTTTTTTTTTTGGAATATAGATCTAGGGTTTGGGAGATTGGGAAAAAATTTGGAAAAGGAAAAATTTCGAAGGGGATTGAAAACCGGTGCTCTGATACCAAAATGATGTAAAATCACCTGGATCGCAATCACCTTCAAATCGAATCAAGATTTAAATTGAGAAAAAAGATAAAATTTGGGTTTCCGCCTCTTGCACGGGCTTCTCACCCAAAACTCGAGAGCAAAAGAGACTCAAGAATTACTCAGATAATTTGTGGAAATTTTAATCATTCAATAATTCATTCCAATAGTTTAGGTGCCTTATATAGGCTTTACAAAAGAGAAGTACCGGGAAATAACCGATGTGGTACTAAACGCCCACAAAGGAACACAAATACAACTAAAACACTTACTATAAATAAAGCTGAAACAAAATACTAAATAATCAGCTAAGACATGAAGAGATAAATAGGGCTGCGTGATGTCCTCATCACTCTACCTTGAGCAATTGTGCATTTGATATGAAGAGATTGAAAATCTTATTTCAAAAGAAACAAGTTCCACACATGCATGCACATACTCCATGGCATACACACACATCATGCCCATAAGTAGGCCCAATTGTACATTTGTACACATTGTGGTCGGAAAGACCATCTTGCAGAATTTTGTTATGATAGATTAAATTTTATAAATTTTGCAAATAAGAATGATTGGGTTAGAAATGGTACTAACCCCCGTGGACCAAAAAACTTATAGGTACCAAAAGGCACACCCGTTTTATTTGATGTAAGAGTCATCTCTCAAGACGTGAGAGAGTTGGTGCCTTGATAGTGGTTGCTCATGAAGCTTAATGGACAATTCAAATTGTTTGTGCATCAAGGATTAGAGGTGGATGCAATCCACCATTGGAGAAAATGGTATTTTTATATCGATAACGAAAACTATCTCCATTCTCCATTTTAGAAAATATATATTTTGTTTAGTGATTTTATTTGCATAAAATCAAGAAAGCAATTAAGAGCCTCAACTCTTAATTAAGAGGAAGTTTGAGGAGAAGTTTAGAACCCTTCACAGGGTATACGACTTCATTTCTTGAGATTTGTGCTTGAAATATGATTTATATACTTTTTATACTTGAGTCTTGCATGTTACATGATATATCTTGATTGTGAATATCTGTGTGAAAATGAATTTTCTTGATTTGTGTTTTCATATTTTTACAAAATCAAATTCAAATGTGACAAAGTTTGAAAAAGGATTCTATATGAGTTTTTGATGATTCTATTTTGTACAAATTATTCTATCTTCATGAAAATATTATTTACATGATTCTTGTTTCACTCACTTTTTGTTCACATGAATTTGCAAATGAATTTTTGATTCTTGCATCCATTCATGAGGATATTTGCGTCACCTAGAGATTGAGTGACAATTCTTGTGTGACATACATCTTTCATGAGATATATGTATGATTTATTTAAATATTATAGTATCGTTTGAACTAGTTTCAAATTGCTTTTTAATTAGTATCAATATTCTAAAAAGCGGGTTCAGTACGCGCGCGGTCCGGGAGCGCATAATGCTTAAACGGTTTTAAACGGTGATTAAACGGATTACACGTTATATTATTATTTTAATATATAATAATATTATAATACTTAAAATATGCAAATGTGAATTTTATAAACTCTCAAAAAAAAACCATAAAAGATATAACATAACTTGAAAAATATAATTGCTAGAACTAAAAGAAATTTAAAAAGTAATAATGTCAATCAATTCAAAGTACATCAATGTACCTCCATTTAGAAAAGTAATAATGTATCGGATTTGAGTTCAGTTAGCTTAATGAGTTCAAAATTCGAACCCATTTAGAAAATGACTGAATAATGTTTAAATGGACGCTAATTAATCACCGATTAGACGCTTAATCGTCGCTTAAGTGAATTAATCGCCTGGCTGAGTAATCCGACCGCTTTCTTCAAGTTCTATTCGATTTCAGGCCGAAAACATTTAAGCGGCCGATTAATCGACCGCTTAAACCTTTTTTTAGAACACTGATTAGTATATTTAATTAATTTCACTTGGTAGTATTTTCAAATTATTTTCAACTATTTTCATATAGTTATTTTTGAAATTATCTACCTTTCGTGGGTGGTTGGTGGTGTCATGCGTTGTATGAGATATTTGACAATTCTTTTGACATTGGATGTTAGGTTGGTGATAGAAATGAGATACACACATGATATATATATATATATATATATATATATATATATGATTCTTATGTACTCATTTAGGTTAACTTATATGTGTATGCTCTAAATTACAATTGGTATACATACAGATATATGATTTGATTGATTGTGCATGTTTATACTAGTTCGTGCATGTTCTCCGTGCATGTCTTTAGCATTATTGATTTCTTCCTAAGCTTGATTTTGATTCAATATAGTGATTGATATTTCTTTTACAAGCTTATGCATTTGTTGTATTTGTATTTCAAAAGAGGAGAAAATTCTTTGATTTGTTTTTAATTCCTTTTCTTTTTAACCAAAGAAAGAAAATGACATTTCTTTTAGCAAATGAGTTCAAACTTTCAAATGTTATTAATTATTGCAATTGGTATCTATCTTGTTTTGCTAATTGGTATCTTCGTTTAAATTTGTTTCAAATTAATTTCTTGATTAATTTCAATTGATATCAATTACTTCAATTCATATCTATTTTTCAAATTGTTTTAATTACAATTGATATCTAGATTTGTTTTCAAAATTGGTATTGAATGAACAAACTCTTCTTTCAATTGGTATATTTTACATAAGCTATATACAATTTGATTTTGATTTGTAATGTCTAAGTTTAAATTTGTGATGAGTGTGTTATTTAAAGAAGAGCTTAACATCTCTTCTCTATATGATGCACATGTATAGGGAAGCTTAACATATACGTTCATACATTATATGTGTGCTTATGTGGGGCTTGATCATCCCTTCTCCATGTAATGCATGTATGCAAGGGGAACCTAATTTAACATCTCGCCTAATCATTAATTTATATCGCATATAATTTGTTTTGTTTTTTTACCTCTTTGTTAATGAAATGACAAAAAAGGAGAGAAATTTAGAGTTTATATATGCATGTTTTATGCATATAATATAACTCTGCCAGTGCCCCGTTCACTGCCTGTCCCAAGCCAGAATAAAGGAGGAGGGTTGTGGTAGACTTGTGACAGCCAACGTAAAACATTGTCACATACTATGAACATGAACCAAGAACTAAATTTCGTTAGGGCATCCCCTACTAAGCGACGCGCTACATTAGAACCCGGGTGTAGTGAAAAGTGGGCAAGGGTTGCTAGGTCATCGTCCAGAAACGACGCGCCACATCGACGCCCGGATGTGGTGTCAAATGAGCAAGGATTCCCACACTTTTATGAGCGGGTGAGGGTAAAAAAAAGTAGCTCATGAATATATGATTAGGTTAGCATCATGGAACATAGGTTCTCTTACAGGTAGAATAGCAGAGTTAGTTGATGCTATGGTTAGACGGAATGTTAGTATTTTGTGTGTACAGAAAACTAAGTGGGTAGGTGAAAAAGCAAGAATTATAGAGCCTTGGGGTTATAAACTTTAGTATACTGGTAGAGATAGAAATCGTAATGGGGCGGGTGTGATCATAGATAAACAATTACTTGAGGATATAGTGGAGGTTAGAAGAAAGGGTGATAGGATTTTACTAGTTAAACTTATTTTAGGTAGGGAGATTTTTAATGTTATTAGTGTCTATGCACCACAAGTAGGACTTGATGAGTCAAGTAAGCATCAATTTTGGGAGGATTTAGATGAGATTGTGTAAGGCATACCCAGTAGAGAAAGCTTTTCATAGGAGGTGACCTCAATGGGCATGTAGGAACTAGTCGTTATGGGTTTGATAGTGTACATGGAGGTTTGATTTTGGGGAAAAAATGAATCAGGTAACTCGATTCTAGATTTTGCTGTCGTATGATTTGATCTTAGCGAATACTTGATTTAGGAAGAAAGAGTCTCACTTGATCACTTTTAGAAGTGGATCAAGTGCGAGCCAAATAGATTTCTTTTTAACTAGAAAAGTAGATAGAGGTTGTTGTATGGATTATAAGGTAATACCGGTGAGAGTGTAATAACCCAACATAGACTCTTAATTTTAGATGTCCGAATTAGAAGGAGATTTAGAAAGATTAAACGTAAGTTAGATCCTAAGATTAAGTGGTGGCGGCTAAACGAAGGTAACCAAAGAGTTTTTGTAGATCGAGTAGTACATGAAGCAAATTGGAAAGCCCAAGATGATCTTAATACAACATGGAACAAAATTGCTAGCTGCATTAAAAGAGTAGCTAAAGATGTACTTGGTGAGTCACGGGGTGGTGCTCCACTCTGTAAGGACACATCATGGTGGAATGAAGAGGTAAAAGCTGTCATTAAGATCAAACGAGACTCTTATAGAGATTTGAAGAAAAATTATAATGGAGTGAGTTTGAGAGGTATAAGCTAGCCAAGAAGGAGGCTAAGAAAGCTGCTCAGAATGCAAGAGCTAAAGTGTACAAAGAAATGTATGAGAAGTTAAGACACCAAAGAGATTGAAAAGGATATATATAGAATTGCTCAAATAAGGGAGAGAAAGACTAGAGACTTATGTACTGTGAGGTATGTCAAAATGAGGATCAGAAGGTTTTAGTTCGAGATGAAAAATCAAAGAAAGATCGAGAGAGTATTTTGACAAATTGTTCAATGGTAATTCTACTCAAGACTTGATGACTTTACCATTCAGCGCCAGGATATGAACCATAATTATATGCGCAGAATTAGCGCATCTGAAGTTAAGAGGCCTTGAAGAGGATGAAGTCAAGGAAAGCTGTTGGCCCGGATGGAATTCCTATTGAGGTATGGAGATGCTTAGGAGAGGTGGGCGTGAGATGGCTGACAAACCTCTTTAACAAGATCTGGCTAACTAAAAAGATGCCAAATGAGTGGAGGAAGAGTACCTTAGTAGCTCTATATAAGAACAAGGGTGATATCCAGAGTTATTCAAACTATCGTGAAATAAAACTCATGTGTCACACCATGAAGCTTTGGGAAAGGGTAATTGAACACAGGTTAAGACAGAATGTTACAATATCAGAGAACCAGTTTGGGTTCATGCCAGGGCGATCGACGACAAGGCTATTCATTTGCTTCGTCAACTTATAAAGCGATTTCGAGAGAGGAAGAGAAATTTGCATATGGTCTTTATTGATTTAGAAAAAGCTTATGATAAAGTGCCAAGAGAGGTATTATGGTGGACATTGGGCCTGTTTGGTTAAGGGTGGAAGTGAGGAAGTGAAGAAGTGAGGAAGTGGTAATAGTTCCCTTTGGAACTTGGGAATTAGTTAGTAAGTTTTATGGTGTTTGGATGTTGTTGGGAAGTGTGGTTTGGAAAATGTTATGTCTTTTCCGGTGTTTGGATGGTAATGTGGAAGTGAGTGAAAAAGTTGACTACAAAGTTGACCGCAAAATAATATTAAATTAAAAATTAATTAAGAAAAATAAAATTAGACTGTAATTAGAATGCAAGTGAGATTTACATGAGCAAAAAATTAACTGTTTTGTGCTACAACTTATTACAAATAAGATTTACATGACCACAAAATTAACTGTAGCACTCTGGAAGTGAGGAAAACGTTGTGTAAAGGAGAAAAGAGAGAAGGAAAAGAACTTTTTCCATTTTTCTTTTCCGGTGTTTGGATGAACAGCGGAAATGAGAAAAGACACTTCCCACTTCCTCACTTCCACCCAATTCCTTGAATTCAAACAGCCCCATTGATGAAAAAGAGAGTCCCCATCAAATATATTGACATAATCAAGGATATGTACGATGAAGTAGTGGCAAATGTCAGAACTTATGGAGGCATAACAAGTGATTTTTCTATCACAATTAGATTGCATCAAGGATTTGCATTGAGTCCATTCTTATTTGTCATAGTGATAGATGAGCTTACTAGAGCTATTCAGGATGAGATACCGTGGTGCATGCTATTTGCTGATGATATTGTCCTAATCGATGAGACGAGAGCTGGGGCAAATGCCAAATTGAAGTTATGGAGGCAAACTCTAGAATCTCGAGGTTTTAGATTAAGTAGGGCCAAAACAGAGTATATGGAGTGTAAATTCAGTAAACAGGGAATCCAAGATCATAGTATTGTGAGACTAGATGGACAAGAAATACCGATGAGCAGTCATTTTAAGTACTTGGGTTCTATTATCCAAAAGGATGGGGAGATCGATAGTGATGTGAACCATAGGATCCAAGCCGGTTGGTTGAAATGGAGGAGCGCAACAGGAGTTTTATGTGATCGTCACATTCTGTTATGTCTGAAGGGAAAGTTTTATCGGACTGCTATTAGGCCAGCTTTGTTATATGGCATAGAATGTTGAACTATAAAGAGACATCATGCCTAGAAGATGAGTGTAGCAGAGATGCGCATGCTTCGTTGGATGTGTAGTAACACGCGGAGAGATAAGGTGAGAAATGAGGTTATCCGTACTAAAATAACTGTAGCCTCTATAGAAGAGAAGATGAGAGAAAACCGCCTACAATGGTTTAGTCATGTGCGACGTAGACCTACCAATGCGCCAGTCCAGCGAGTTGAGCATATCAATTTAGGGCAAGTTAAAAGAGCGCAGGGGAGACCAAAGAAAACATGGATGGAGGTAATACGACAAGATATGGAGGTTAAAGATCTTAGTGAAGGCATATTGCTCGATAGGAATGAGTGGAAAAGGCTGATCCATGTGCCTGATCAGGCGTAATTCTCTTTTGGTTCATGTAGCCTACCCCAAATACTTGGGACAAATGGCTTAGTTGTTGTTGTTTGTATTATGCATATAATATATATATATTGATATTTGTTTGACAAAATGGATGTTTATATTCATGTTTCTTTTCATGTTTAAATGTTTGATGTTTTTAAGCTTCTATTGTATATGTATGTTATGCATGAAGGGGGAGATTTTATAGAGCTATTCTCTAATCCATGCATATATAACTTCATGAGTTTTGTCATTATCAAAAAGGGAGATTGTTGGCCCTAAGGCCCATCACTCTAGTTTGATAATGATTAACTCATATAGTTATAGTACTAATGATCTTGTAATGTTTAAGTTACAGGTTTAATCAAGATCATGACATAGTATTTAGCTTCAACAAAAAACTCAGTCAAGTTTTGAAGCTAACTAGTATTGATTCTAGAGCTCAAGCATAAAGATAACATATAGCACTCAAGAAGGAGTCAAGCTCAAAAGAATTAAGTTTGAATCACGTCAAGATGAAAAAGACTTGTTTAAAGAGTTTATAAGTGTATAAAAGTTTTGTAAAGATTAGAGTAGATTTGATTGCTCAAGAGCGCGCGCAAAGAAGTTTTTGACATTGGTTTATTAAGTTTCATTGTATATGAATTTGTGATTTAGAGTTAACGAAATTGAGTTTATATCTCAAAGAAATGAGTTATTGTTTAAAATATGTATTGGAGTCTATCTGTATATATTAGAGCTCAATTTGATCAAAGAAACTTATTTTGATGAGTTTAAGTTTTGATTTTATCACAAGTTGATTTTACAAGTAGAAAAATCTCAAAAACAAGTTTTATTGTTTTGGAATATGTATTAGAGTTTGTCCATACACATTAGAGCTTTAATTTAGTTGAGAGACTTGTTTTTGTGAATTATACAAGCTTGGTTATACTAAAGTAGCCGTTGGAGCCCAGGGAGGCTCTTTCAAAAAGAGCCAAAGAAAAAAAAAAGTTGTTTACATTTAAAACCTCATTAAATATGGGTTTTACATATTGGCTATTTTTAACTTAAGCCTATATATACGGCAT
The DNA here is from genome assembly GCA_038442645.1 of Agave tequilana. Classification (NCBI taxonomy): domain Eukaryota; kingdom Viridiplantae; phylum Streptophyta; class Magnoliopsida; order Asparagales; family Asparagaceae; genus Agave; species Agave tequilana. Next base: position 30,338 of record JAVJIF010001413.1, read on the forward strand.
TTGCTTTGGATATTTAACATATGTTTTTCTCTACAAGTTTTTAAAGCAAACATTCCCTATCTCTAAGAGTTTCTCAAGTGTTTAGAGCTAATATTTTCCATCCTTGAGGGGTATTTTTCACCAAGTGTTTCAAGAGCTATTTTCATCTTTCAGAGGAATTTCGAAAAGAGTTTTTCTTGAGCCACAAAATCCAAATCTTCTCTAGTTTTCTCACCCAAACTTGAGCCAACCATTTCTATATCTATTCTATAGGAATCCTTGTTTGTGTGAGTTTTGTTTGTAGTCAAAGAGTCTTAGTCACAAGTGTTCAATCCTTGTACTGAGAGTGGTTATGGTTACCACCTCGAGCGAGCTTGCGGGTTCGTGTATTGGGTTCTTACGCGAATGGGTGAGGGACTTCCGGGTCTGAGAGTTCTTGAGAGAACTTGTAACGTTGGTGATCTTGCGGGATCAAGTTAGTGAAAATCCTTCATTGCGGTGTAAGTGGGGATATAGGTCAAGTTGACTGAACCTCGAAACAAGACTCGTGTTTGTGTTTGCTCATCTTTCTCTCTCAACTCAAACTCTCTCTACTCACTATTGTTTAATATCTTGCATGCTTATATTGTGCTCATCATTATATGCTTGATATTATTTGTGCCTAATTGTTATATTTGTTTAATATTGTTTGTTTGTTTAAATTAGTGTAGAATTGTTAGAGTTTTTAATTTCCGCATTGATTAGCAGATCACCTATTCACCCCCTCTAGGTGATTACAATCTTATGTGCTAGTTCCTATTCCTATTCCTGTTCCTGTTAATCTATTAGTTCTTCCAAACATCACTTCTTGTGCTTGTTTCTGTGTGAACTCATAACTAAAAACAAGGATAGTTGTGATCTCGTGGGTATATAAATTACTACCTATAAAGAGAATAAGAAAAACTACCTTTTGTGGGTGAAGTCTGTGTGTGTTTTCCTTGATGTTCCTTCTACATAGTTAGAGGATTTCTTAAAACCTTCACTCCTACTGAGTTTGAGCATCGCTCAAAACCTCATATTCTACTCAAATCAAAACCTTCTATTTTATTGAGTTTGAGGATCTCTCAAAATCTCCTGTTCTACTAATTTGAGGATCTCTCAAAACCTCCTAGAGAATTTAGAAATCTCTAAAATCTTATATTAAACTTTTCATGCAGTCGTAAGTGCTTGTTTCGAATCAGATTCGGCTTACTTTGTTTGCAACTTCGGCATCAACATCGACATCAATCATTCAGTAATTGTTACGATGTTATTTGTTTCTTAGTTTTTTGTTTAAAAAAGCTTTGTTTAGGTAGTCTTTACTCTAGTCTTTGCAACGAGCTTGGCAGGATACATATCTATGCTCCAGCTTGAGAAGAAGTGTTTAAACTCTTTGATTAGTTAGTTACCTAATTAAGAGTTATATTGTAGTTGCCCAATTAGGAGTCATATTGCTATATATTATTAGGAATCCTACTTGTAATATGAGTTGTAATTGTATTTTCTTGTAAATAAGAGTATAGAGAGAGGACTCATCAACTCTCTCAGATCCTTTCTTCTCAGATTCTGATAATGGATATTATTAAACTTATATATTTATGTATAGATTGCCATTACAACATCTAGAACAGCATATCATGAACATGCAAAAATTTAGAATTGCCAAAAATATTTATGTTTACTAGCACAAATATGTATGCCACATGACAAGTTATCTGTTATGGAGGCTTGACAAGAAACCATACACGACATAAACAAGCGTTACGACCAGCAATCATATGTTTTACATTATTCAGTTGACACAAAAATGTGCGAAGAAAATCAAGGTCGGATATTATCTTATAAAATAAAAAAGTTCAGCCCCCATGGACTCGTTCTAATTTTGTTTTTCACACTTAAAGATGGAAGTACGATTCATAGCTAGCAATGTCTGCCCTTTAGAGCTCCATGTGGGTCCAAAGATTCACTCAAATATCTGTTTAATTTTATGCCTCCCTCTTTCACTACAACATGGCAAACTTACAGCATTAAACATCTTCCATAACCCGCTTAAAACTAGTGGAACTTCCTGATGTGAATAATACCAATCAAATAGCAGCAATTAGATCTACACCCAGGATACCTCTCATCTTCCAAAATGCTCTCTCTCAGATAACTATTGTTAATGTTTTGAAACAACCTGTAGCTCTTTTGTCCTATCAAAAGAACCAATGACAATCAACTGAGACCATCATATACTCTTGTTCATGAATGTACAAACACAACCAAAGTTTCATTGCTGAACAAAACAAACTCATTGCAAAAGAGTAATCGGGGACTCCTTAACACATAAGCTGTAGCTAGTGAAAGAAGGAAATAATTAATAATTAGAATATCAAAACCAAGTTCTGTGATCAAGAATCAAAAGTCTCCGATGTCATGGTAAAGTGGGCAATTCACTTATTGTATTCTAGAGAAACCAATAATGCAAATTACCTTACGAGCTTCAGTGTCCTTCCAAATGTTACCTGCAAAGCCTAAAACAATGACAACTACAATTTGAAACAAAAATATAGCTCCTGTCAACTTGTCAATCATTGCATCAACAGCAGTAAGTTTGGGCTCTGTTATGCCCCTGCTCATTCCCAGTTTGGTTTCATTCCCTGAAAGTATGAACAGACAAACTGTTAGACATTTGAGTAATTGATACTTCTTAGTGGAATTTGGAAGGTACCATATATTAAAAGTTTGACAGAGAGCATAGTTAGTCAAGCTTGTGCAGTACATAATGTAGGAAGATAAATTTTGAAAAATAAAAACATCTTTATTTATCATGCGATAGGTGGCAGATATTCAAGAAAACATCAAAGATTTCAATTTTGAAGACAAGAATAGACAGCACGATGAAAAAAAAGCAATAACACTATAAACAACAGACACTTCTACACAAAGCCATGCTCGTGTAGGACGTCAACACTTTTTTGACACTCAGACAAGTGTAAAGCATTTCTGATAGCTGTCCTCAATTATATATTTAAATTTAGAAACTTGTCAAACAATTTTTAGACACATGCCCTACATTTCTCATGCACTTCTTTGCTCACATTACATGTTTAAAATATGTCTTAGCGGCCCGGGGGAGGGGGGGGGGGTGGTTTGACGCCCCTTAGCTCCAAAAAATGCTCATTGATTATTGCACTTGTGGTTCCTACCCCCCCCCCCCCCCCCAACAACAAAAAAAAATGAAAAAAAAACCCACCACCACACACCCCACCCCATAAAAAATGAAAAAATAAAAAACATAAGTTACATTTGCCACTCCCATGTAATTAGATATTATCACGCTCTATTATGTTTCGCATTCAATCAAAACAAAGAGATTTTTTCGCTAAGAGAATGGAAAGGTATTATTTCAAAATAAGTGCACTCCAAAAGGAAATGTTATAGTATTTTGATTGGATTCCCAATTTACAATATGACTCTTTTTTGTATGTGTTCTATTTACAGCCACAAACAGAGAGGATACATCCTTAGCCACATATTCTCAATTTATTCATATCAATATAAATTAGGTTGTGGTCTACCCTCCAAAAAATATATCAATATAAATCCGAACCTCAAATTAGTATATTTTCCATGGTTTCAAATATCAGCCGATTCCGATCAACATCGGCGATATTGTCTCGGGTTTAAGGTATCATGTTTTAAGTTACATATTACGATATTAATAGTGGTCAATATTGACGATATTGATACTAAAGTGATTGGGTGATAGTAATAATGATACCGAGATTTTTACCCATATTTCTTTTCTTGAAAAGAAATACATTCTGTTTGAAAGTTAGTTATTTCCATAACTAAAAGTGAGAAGGGAAAAAAATTGCTTTGATTATTGCACTTATAGTTCCCAACCCCCCATCCCAAACAAAAACCCCCACCACCACAAGCCCCACCCAAAAAAAAATGAAAAAATAAAAAACATAAGTTACATTTGCCTCTCCCAATTAGATATTATCACGCTCCATTATGTTTCGCATTCAATCAAAACAAAGAGATTTTTTCGCTGAGAGAATGAAAGGTATTATTTCAAAATAAGTGCACTTCAAAAGGAAATGTCATAATATTTTGATTGGATTCCCAATTTACAATATGACTCCTTTTTGTATGTGTTCTATTTACAGCCACAAACAGAGAGGATACATCCTTATAGCCACATATTCTCAATTTATTTATATCAATATAAATTAGGTTGTGGTCTTCCCTCCAAAAAATATATCAGTATAAATCCGAACCTGAAATTAGTATATTTTCCATGGTTTCAAATATCAGCCGATTCCGATAAACATCGGTGATATTGTCTCAGGTTTAAGGTATCATGTTTTAAGTTACGTATTACGATATTAACCCTCTAATATTGGTCGATATTGACGATATTGATACTAAAAGTGATTGGGTGATAATAATAATGATACTGAGATTTTTAACCATATTTCTTTTCTTGAAAAGAAATACATTCTGTTTGAAAGTTAGTTATTTCCACAACTAAAAGTGAGAAGGGGGAAAAAAACAACAACAAAAAAAAGAGTTTGATGTTCTACAAAAAAACATCAGGGAGAAAGTCATAACTCACTTCAACTTGAAATTTCATAATTAATGTCCTCTTCTGCATATGCTAAATATTCATGTTTGACATATGTTTTAAAAGGCAATATCTTTTCTTCTTCTTTTCTCTTTAACTTCCACTAAGAACTTTGGTATCACACTCTCCCAAAATTTTCTTCTATCATTAAAGTCAATACTTTCTTCCAGATCTATGATTTTGTTTGCGGGATGGGTGGGGTGGGGGTTATTTGAGGTATATTAATTCTTCATGAAATTTTGTGGCTAAAAAGGTTGTCTTTTGAGTGATAAGCGCTACTTTTTTTTTCCTGTTGAAATTTTCCCTGTGCAATTTTATGCATTTTTAAGAGTAGAACCTAATCAGCCCTAGGGCGTCCTGTTACCAATGTGCCAACAATACTTTGGTTATTTGTATGATTACTTGAGTTTATTTATTAATTTATCTTTTTTCCTTTTTTATTAGATTTATTTTTTCTAAGAAGATATTTGACAATGATAATAAAATTTTGTTGCATGTGTTACCAATTGATTTGTACATATTGACACGTAAATAACTAGCAAACAATAAATTTTGGTTTACTTAATTAAATGCAAATAAATTGCTCTAAAACAATTTTTTTATTTCAAAGAACAAAAACAACTAAAAATGTGCTTATTTTAAAGACCAAAATCTAACCATCAATAAAACTTACAAGCTTTTACTTTCAATGTTTGATAAATAAATATATTGTTGGGTTTTGCATAATAGCCTTGGAAACTTAACTTTTTGCTTATTTGCCTCTTCAAAAACCCTATTTGCATGTATACCCTTTTACTTTTAAAGAGTTCGTCCTTATACCCCTACAGTTACAAATATGACGAGTAACCTTAATATATAACCTTCTAATTCAAATTTTATATACACCATGAAAATGTTATTTTTGAATATAAACCTTATGAAAAGTTTAAGTTGCAGATGTAATTTATGCATCTGTTTCCATTTCTACTAAAAATATATATTTGTAAATAAATATATATATATATATCCAAGAAAACATAGAAAATAAAACATCAACTTACAAATCTATTTAGAAAATTATATTTGTAAAAATCTATATAATAGAAACATAGAAAATAAAATATTCACTTATAAATCTAACTTTTATTAGAACTTTCAAACTTTGTGGTGGGAAAATCTCACTGGTTCACGGTGGATGAATCTCCGCCACAAGCGACTAGATGCTCCCCGATTCAACCTGCCAGAGCATACAGAAAAGAGACATATTCAGGTCAGGAGCACCAGTGTGGTGCCGGCCTAAGACGGCTCGGGCGTGAGAATCAGTAGTCGAAAAGAAAAGATGGATGGACCAAGTAGAGGGAAACTGTTGGTGTGTTTTGGTGGACTAGCACAGGGAGACTGCTAGTATAGTGGGATAAACTAGCAGGAAGACTGCTAGTATGGTGGTGGACTCGAACATGATAACTTCCAGTGTAATGGGATGGACTAGCACAAGGAAACTGCTAGTGTGTAATGGTGTGCATGTGTGTAAGCTCTGAGGATTAGGGATGCGACCTCCTTCTCCTTGGAGAAGAATGATAGTATATCCCTAACATGGATGCTAACGTGGAGGCGGAATTGATAGACTGTTATAACGCACGATCTGTACGTGTTGGATTTGTTGTAACAGCCATGATCACCAGCGCTGGTTGGTTGAGATTGCATGCCGAAAAATCTGTCATTGTCCATAAATGCTCGAGCTGGCAGGGGTGTCACACGTTATGAACATGAGAAAGAACGGAATTGCATATCTGTCGACGGAGATCAAGGATGATCGGCTGTTGGAGCTTCAGATTCGGAGCTGAAGCCTTTAGAATGGGAAGAGTCTCGGAGTGGAAGAGATCCTGAGGAGATGAGAACTTCAGAGTGATAAAGGGCTTGGAATGGCGGAATGTGGCTCCGGAACGTGGATATCTTTGGGGTGGAAGACAGTTACGGGAAGGTCGAATGTGGCGGAGGCTTTGGGATTGACTCTGAGAGGAGGATGTCTTGAGGGAATTTCTCGATTAGTTTCGACACGTGCCATCATCCTGCTGCGGGTCAAATTTTGACCACAACAGATGGCACACGCTTCCCCACTTGCCGAAGCCTGCGGAAGTAAAGTCAGGGGAACGAAGGGGATCGGAGGGACTTTCAATACCTTAAGCTCATTTTGGCGCTTGTGACTAGAGAAGCATACGATGAATCTCATCGGATCATTGCAAATCTTCTGAATTAATTGGAGATTATACAACTGGCTGCCAGTTGTCATATTGGTTGGCTAGATTCCGCAAAGGTTGCATCATGCAACACTTCGAATCCTGACGCCATTATGACTGGGATTTTAGGATTTTATGGTTTGATGGCGACGAGTGATCTTTCGCCTTTAATGTTGACCAAAAATCTCGAGAAGTGGGCCAACGTTTCAAGGATTGGTAGTTTGAATTGAAGGCTGTTTGACTTTTCATCCATCTATAAATGGAGAGAGATCCGTGGGAGAAAATTGTCTTCTGTCTTCTTCAAAAACCCTTACTTTGAAACCCTAACTTATTTCCTTGATGCACTGCCATGTTCTCCTCTTTTCTCTTCATCAAATGAAGGAAGGAAAATGAGAGGGTAGGATGAGGAAATGATGGTCAGACTCTCTTCTCAGGAGTTTGAATGGTGTCACATTACTTGTCATGAAGGGGCTATTACGTCGCATTAATCGTTGTGACAGAGTGTCGTCATCTAGGATTGTGACAGAGTGTCATCTAGGATGACAGGTATGATTCTTGTTTCAATTGGATCAGGTGATCTGATTCCCAGGTTGTTCGATCTTGGGCGGATAAGCTTGGACGTTGACGCTTTCAGCCTCTTTCCTGATGGCGTGTACGAGGAAGGAGAGGGAGCTCGCCGGTTGGATGCGTTGATGAACCACTCCTCTTCCTGGGGACTGGAGCTCTCTCACAAAACACCTCAGGGTGGATGTGATTTCATCACCTCCTTGCGTCTCTTGTCGAAGTCCGTCTGGTGTCATGGGCATTGTCGTGCCTCATGAGGGCTCCTTGGAAGACCTTATTTTGCTGCCTTGGTGGGACACGAAGGCAAGGGCATAAGATTGCTTGTTCAGGAGTCGTGGCGCGGATGAAGATGTACTGCTTTTGATGAACAAATCTATGTTTTGCGCCATTGGATTGTTAATGGTGTCAGGGCCGGAGAGTCTCATTTGGATCTTCTGTATTTCTTTTCTTAAAAATGTAGACACGGATGTAATGAAATATCTTGTATTACTCTTGTCAGATGTAATCAAATAAATTTAATGAAATGGTATTCGAAATGGAAATGTCTTTGGAATGGAGATATTTTTTGGAATGAAAATGGTTATATTTAGATCTTGCATGGTGTGTTTTTACCATTGGCTTTTGGAATTGATATGACCATGCCTCTTCGGAGTGCTCATCTCTACCTCTGATATGGTTGTTGGTATCAGAGAGACGGTAAGTCTGCGATGTTGTCTCTGAATGGGGGTAATCCCATCAGGGTACCTGCAAACTTGGTGGAACTCTAAGAGGGGAAAATCCCTGCAGCAGAGTAGGGACTCCGAGCAGGGGACACTCCGACAGCGGAGGATTTTGACTGCTCGTGGGCTAATTGAGAGGGAGTCTGTAGGCTGGTGTTTGTGTTGCCGTCTCTGAGTGGGGGACACCCCCACAGCGGGACGTGCAAGCGTCAAGGAACCTGATGGTAGACACTTCCATCAACGGGGCAGAGACTCCGAGCAGGAGACTCCCACAACGGAGGATTTCGACTGCCCGTGGGCTAATCGAGAGAGAGCCCGTAGGCTAGTGCTTGTGTTGCCATCTCCGAATAAGGGACATTCCCACAACGGGACATACAAGCGTCAGGGATTCTGATGAGGAACACTCCCATCAGCTGCGCAGAAGCTCCGAGAGGGGGACACTCCCACAGCGAAGGGTTTCGACTGCCAGTAGGCTAATCGAGAGGGAGCCCATAGGCTGGTGCTTATGTTTCCATCCCCGAGTGGGACACTCCCACAACGGGACGTACAAGCGTCAGGGAACCTACTGGGGGACACTCCCATTAGCGGGGTGGCACGAATACGATTAGTAGCAAAGATGCATTTTTATTTCATGATTTAAAATAAAATACATGGACTTTAAAGGAAATACAGGGGGTGTTATTGGTTGAGCTACATCCATGTCCTTGTAGGTAAAATCGGCCACTCAATCACTTTGTACTGAGTGACTGCATGTTGCGGTTGGGTGGAAGGTAGAGCGCCTGGCTGTCCTGCATCGGAGGCTGCCCCGGGTGTAAGAACGTACTCTTTGAAAAAGCTTGGCGGACAAAATCTTCGAGATACCACCAGAGGCTTCTACAGTGTGCGGTCTTGTATCCCTTACTGTCGTGATAGGAACAGTAATCTTCTGCTCCGGGAGGTGCAAGGTTATGTTGGATCAGCTTCTGGGCGTCTTACCCATGGTTGGTCCTTAATGGCGCTGAAGACCTCGTTGATGGGAAGCCTCAGCGCTGTGAAGTGTTGTTTCGCTCTGAAGGCTCGGAGTAAATTCAGAGAGAGAATCAGGAACGCCTGCTTCTTGAAGGCGGGTTTGCCCTCGATTCTGGTTGTTGGCATGGGTCGGGTCTCGCGTTGCGAGTTCATCTTCTCTCTGTCATTGCTGCGTTTAAGAGAGTGGCTGACTGAACTCTTCTAGGCTTCCTCCAACTAAATATAAGATTGGGTCCGGGACAGCACTCATTTGTGTGACATCGCGCTTCAGCAAGTGCTCGTACAAAGGGTGAGAGTCTGCAATCCGCTGATGAACGTGAATGTAGATACATCTTGACCACAGAAACTTTGGCAAGCTGGCTCTGAAAATAGCCGATGTAGGACTTGAGGTTGTCACCCTGCCTCATCTTGACAGAGAGATGTGAAAGTACACCTAGAGGGAGTGATAGATGTAATGCTAATCTAATGTCAATAAATGCGAAAATATAATAATTAAAAATGAATGATGCAAACGGTCAGCTCAAATCGAGAAGTGAAGCCAGACTCCCTATGAAGGGCTCTAGAACTTCTCCTCTATATTCTTCTAGACAATGAGTTGAGGTGCTCAATTACCTTCTTGACTGAGAAAGTGAAAATCGATAAGTATATATGATGCTAGCAATGAATAACAAGTGCAAATGGAAGTAAAACACAAGTGTAAGCAATAGCAAGTATAGTAGAGCAAGAGAGCGCAATCGCAAACACAAAAGATTTGTTTCGAGATTCAAGCACAGAGCTCTACGTCCCCGCCTTCATCGCGTGAAGGATTTTCACTATCCACTAAGAATCTTTTCACAAAAGTGCCTCCACAAAGAAACTACAATGGTCTACAAGATCGGAGTACACAACTCCAACTCTCAATACTCTACAAAAAAGATAGCAAAAAGCCAATGAGGTTTACAAGCTTTTTGTGATCACAAAGATCACAAACACTCTTCTACAACTTCTTATAGTATGTGATGAGAAGTGAGACTCAAGAAGTTTGTGAGAGAAAATTCAGTTGAAATAGATGAATTTAAAAGCTGAAAAGTTGCATAAATTGGTTTGAAAAATGAGAGCACTTGAAGCAAAAAAAACTAGAAATTTCTCTTTTGAGTAAACCAAAATTTTCAAAATATTTCACAAGATCAAAAGATTTCTCTATATCTAATCCTCTCTAAATGAACTATATACATAGGCAAGTGATAAACACTGTTAGTATAGCTTATCAGGTCATTAAGAAATAGATTAGGTCCAAAAAAGGAAAAATATCTGTTGGAGAATAAGTTAAAAACCTCAAATTTTAAAAACTAGCTGTTACTGTAGCTCTAACAAAACTTTGGTCGACCGGCCAGTCGACCGATAGTTCAAAGATTTGAACTATCCGTTGACTTCGGTCGACCGATCTCAACCGAGACCAAAGGTCACAAAAACTGTCAATCGACCGCCCGATCGACCGCTAGGTTTGCCGGTCGACCGGTCGGTTGCCCGACAATCGTACACAGCATTCACACAAGTGGCCACTAAGTCCGATCGACAGGCCGGTCGACCGGCCTAACCTAAAAACCTATTTTCAGGTATAGTTTAAAATCAAACTCATTTTTAACTAGTTTGTATTGGTTTGAAAAGTGATTTGGCAAAGCTATGGGATACATGATAGAAACAGGATATATAAATTTGAAAAAAAAAATATAGGACATGTATCAAACACCAACCCTTGTAGAATACCAAAACGGGAAAACTAGAAATGAAAACTTGTGTTTTTGTGAGTGACTTCTTGAGCATCAATTCTACATTCTATACTTTAAACATTCTATTTTCTTACATATGTTAAATGTGTCTTCAAGCAATCTTCAAGAGGGTTTCTCCAAATATATATCTTGATCGTCCAAACTCGAACCCTTTCTTTGAGTGATCTTGAGACTAGAGTACCTTCCTTTTTGAGGAAGAACCCACCAAAATGTCATTTGAACCTGAAATACTTAAAACACTTAAACTTCATTAGTACCGAATAACTTCATGTGGTTTGTAATCATCAAAACAAAACCGGAGAATATACCCTTGGGCGAACAAGATGGTGTTTGTTCTTCTTAGCCTCCCACCAGGAGGCGTATTGAGTGAGGAATGCCTCAATTGCCTCCTCGATATTGCAGAGAGAATGAGTGGGAAGAGAGTAGAACCAACAGAAGCCAAATCTTTCATGCTGAACGGAAAGGTTAGACACTTGAGGGCATCATTGCGGGAGTGAACTATCATCTTGTCCCAGAAGTGTCTAATGTGTTGAACTCGGTCGCTCGCTCCGGAATAGTAGTCAAAGGTTGGAGCTAAGAACTTCAGAAACTCACACTCCAGGATCTCTTCAAAGAGAGGGGAGTCAAACTTTGAAAACTGCGAGTATCAGTTTGCTACGGAACTGTAGCTACGCCTCCTGAATTCGCCTCTGGACCAGTTTGTCGAGGGTTCTGAAGTCGGGGAGCTCTTCGATCTTTCTCCAAGTCTGGCCGCGCTGAACCACTATTTGGTAACAAGGTGAGTTTGCTTCATTATCGGAGTTTCTTCATACATGGGAGACATTGGTCTGGGCCACCTCAGATTCATGATGGGCTCACCGCTCTGCATCTCCCTAACTCTAGGTTCGTCAACAAAAATGTGCATGAGTGCCTTGGAGGATGACGATTTAAGCTCGAAGTTGGCCGTTGAGTTGTCTCAACGCCTCCTGTTCGCGAATGGCGTTCTCACGACCGAGAGTCGCTGCTCCCGATCGCGATCTGACCGAGTTTGCTGCTCTTTCATGTCAGTGAGCATCTGAAGGATCTGGCCTTCGAATAGCAGTGATTGCGCACTGATGGCTATCCTCTGAGACGATGGAAAGCCGATGTCATCTGTGACGTGCTTGTGATTAGCGGCGTGTGGGGGGACCGTGCCCCTAGTGTTGATATTGGTCCCGCCCTTGGAAGGGGCGTCATTTGATCGTCTGCTTCTTGGGGCCATCGACACTAGGGGAGAGGCTTTTTGAGGGAGGTTTGTTTGGAAGGGAGGGAGACCTCGAGTGTAAACTCAAGATCTCAGTGAAAGTACCAGTTTGTGATGGAAAAAATCTCACCGATTCGTGGTGGATGAATCTCCGCTAAAAGCGACTGGACGCTCCCCGATTCAACCTGTCAGAACACACAGAGAAGAGACACCTTTCAGGTCAAGAGCATCGCTATGGTGTTGGCCTAAATCCCTTGGGTGTGATAATCAGTAATCCGAGAGGAAAGGTGGATGGACCGAGTAAAAGAAAATTGTCGATGTGCTTTGGTGGACTAGCATAGAAAGACTACTAGTGTAATGAGATGGACTAGTACAGGAAGACTGCTAGTGTGATGGGGGACTCGAACAAGGTAACTTCCAGTGTAATGGGATGGACTAGCACAGAAAAGCGGCTAGTGCGTAATGGTGTGTATGTGTATGCTCTGAGGATTAGGGATGCGACCTCCTCCTTGGAGAAGAAGGATAGTTATACCTGACAGGATGCTGACGTGGAGGCAGAATTGATGAATTGTTGTAATTGCACGATCTGCACGTGGATTTGTTGTAACGGCCGTGATTACATACGCTAGTTAATTGAGATTGCATGCCGGAAAATTTGCCAATGTCCATAATTGCCCATGTTGACAGGGGCGTTACACGTTATGAACGTGGGGAAGGACGAAGTTGAATAAATATCGACGGAGATCAAGAATGATCTGATATTGGAGTTTCAGGTTTGGAGCTGGAGCCTTTGGAGTTGGGAGGGTCTCAGAGTGGAGGGGACCCTGAGAAGGCGAGGACTAATGAGTGGTAAAGGCCTCAGAGTGGTAAAGGCCTTAAAATAGCGGAATGCGGCTCCGGATCGAGGATGTCTCCAAGATAGAAGGTAGCTACAGGAAGGCCGGATGTGGCGGAGGCTTCTAAATGGACTCTGAGAGGTGGATGTCTCGGGAGAACTCCTCGGTAGTTTGGACAATGTCATCATCCTGGTACGGGTCGAATTTTGACCACTAAATTTTCATATCTCCTATCATATTCACCCTTAACATATCATTTATAAAATTATTGATATTTTGATACAGTAGTGATTCATGTTTCCAATGTTGCCTTCTCAATAGTTTTTTTTTTTTTTGCCTTTTTCTTATTTGCTAAGACCCTCCTCAAAAGAATTAGTATATCATTGTTTATTATCTTTTATTTATAAAACTTTTTATTAGTATGAAAAATTATTGAGTATTGCAATAATCAAATTTGCGATATATATATATATATATATATATATATATATATATATATATATGCAAGCTATTTTTGTCATATCAAAGAAAATTGTGATTGTAGGGGTAACACCGCAAACTCTTTAAAATTAAAAGTATATACATACAAATGGTTTTTTTAGGTATAAATAAGCAAAAAAACTAAGTTTTGAAGGGTATATGCGCAAAACCCCGTATATTGTTGTAGTAAATAGATATGTTGTCCGCCCCCAAGGAAATCGAATCATGCTTCTGCCCCAGCCATTATTTAATTTCAAAGGCTACACTTTAGTGGTAAATGCCATTAAAATATTGAACTGTTTAAAAATACAATAAGTTTAGATGTATTTTAATTTAATGCATTAAGGTACTCTGAAAGTTGAAGACCCAATGTGAATTCCTTGCAAAGTCATAAAAGTATATGATAGGTTAAATTTTAGTATATATGTAATCATGATAATGTTACAATATTAAATATGTGCCTATTATGTATGTACTCTCTTTATTTATATATATTCTAGTGTATCATATTGTCGTGTCCCCATGTCCTACTTACTTTGTAAGGAATTGCAGTGTGTATCAGTGTTTGTGTCCATGTCCCAGCTTCTTACATCCAACATAAAGCTCAACCTTATCATAAGTTAACATTTATACTAAACTGGGTTTAGGATTTGAATCATCCATTAATCTACAGTCAATAATAGAAGTTCCAAGCACCTGTTATATACCAAAATGAATAGACAGTTACAAGCAAGTTTGACCAGCTGCTAGACCCCCAAGCCATGACTTCCCTCCCAGTACGCCAAATGCAAACTCCAAGAGAGACCTATTAAGCTAGACACCCTTGAAGTTGAATCCTAGAAACAATTTTCTATATCTGCAAGACCACTAAATAACATGTTCGCAAAAAACTTCCATCAGAATAACTCAGTATGTCCTATACGCAACTGCTGAGCTGCTAACGGTCAGATTTAATTTCTGCTAAATGGTTCCACAATCTACACCCTCCTCATGGGCGGGATCACTAAGGATACATCAGATCTCATTGTCATCTGCACCATCCCAATTATTGAACCATTAAGTATACAATCACTACACTGTTCTGAAATTGGAGGTGTTTAATCGACTCCATAATTTCCTGTTAACTTGTACCTTAACGCAAACCCCAAGTAAGACATTAGTTCTCTAACAAATGCTCTACAAAAGAACAAGACTTGTCCACAGATATTTGCATTGACGGATGCATGAAAACCTGCAGCACCATCAACACACAAGAAAAAGAAAAAAGAATTCCATTATGAACCACCGGATCTACAGGAAAAACATATGTTTACAAGTGATTTCAAGTTTCAACACACCCTTCCTAAGAGGACCTGCTTACAAAAGATGTTATGTGCCTGTATCCTTGAAAATACTATTCTTAGGTAGGCAATCTCCAACTATGCAAGTTAAAATCTAATAAATGAGATGCTATCACCACAATGTTGACTTCTACTTTCTCAGTTACACAAGCAGATATTACAAACAATACTTAGAAAAAGGGATTCTTTAATACCCTATCCAAATAAATGAAGAAATACCCAAATTCCTACAGACTGCTCAAACCCTAATTTTGGCCCTAAGTAATAAAAAACACTAAATTCATAATTCTTCTATCTTCAAACCCTACCCCATCATAAAAAGGAATTCTAAATGTCCAATTTCCCAGAAGTGTGTTTGGTAATTGTACCCTTGCTGTTACCAACATATGGGTGAACATTGGGAAAAAAATACATCAGGGTAGACAACTAAAGAAACAATAAGGTATTCAGGTAAATATTTCCGATGTAAAGGTAGCAGGTTAAGAATAATTTCTTGCATATGGCTTTCTTCTCGGCATGCATGCAAAATTCTGCATGCCTTGTTTAAGTTATAGATTATAACAAAATTCTGCAACAGTATGCATGAATAATATCATTCCCAAAGTGGGGGGGAAAAGTTGAGTTCCTAAGAGAATAAAATGCTTGACTAAGCAGTGATATACCACAAAACAACTCACATATCATGATGAAAATACATAATATGTATTACTGTCACATTTCTGAGCAAAACGTATGGTTAAGCACAGATAAGGATACTTCCTTTCCTTATCACAACAATTATGCTTTATTGGAGTATAACACAGTCAATGAATTAGTCAAAGAGAATTACATGCGAGAAATATCACAAGCTGCAAAACTGCATACCACATAAAGCACATGATATATGATTTCAGATACTCCTTTAAAGCAACAACACAAATAATTTCTACCGAATGAATTAAACTTATATAATGTTGGACTCAAACATAAAAACACACCTGTATAAACTGCAACACCGCATGCCCATTCTGTATTCCTCAAATAGCATGACTGTAGAAGTGTATTATTGATGGTTAACGGGCACAAGTCATTATCAAGGAATGGGGGAAACAACCGTATATTTGCATCAAATCTTCTAATGTCCTTGTCAGGGTTAGGGCATTCAATAACACCCTGTTCCAGAAAACAAATAAGGTAAGAAGAGAAAGCACAAAGAAACTTCAATAAGATAGCCCTCAATACTGAAAAGTGGAAGAAAAGTTGCCTTGATTCTGTGTAACTGCTCAGATGCGAGCCCAATGCATGCTGATGGAATTACCCTAGTCTTCAAGTCAGTTTCTCCATCTAAAGCAGCTGTCTGAAGGCAAAAGGAGAAAGCATCAAGATGATATCCTCAGCATACCACTTCATAAAGGAAGTTTTAAGGTTCAGTTCAAGATTGATTAAATCAATCATCCAAGGTAATTTTCATTCAGCAACAACTGAAGCTCTAACCTTCAACTTCCATACATATGCTTATCTTATGGCTTATATAATGCTTCAGAGATAAACTTTTTTTTTTTTGGTTTTGTGGTGGTGGTGGTTGGGGGGGGGGGGGGGGGGGGGGGGGGGGGGGGGATCTGATTATAAAAAATATAAAGAGTATAACAATCTTGTTGGCGTGTTAAATAAAGATTACAGGCAAACCATTGTGAAAGCTACAAGGTACCTTTTGAGCAGAAATAAATGCATATAGAGAAAGCTAATAAATTTCACAAGCCTCGCAAAGGGGGTTCATTGACTAATTTCTCTAACTTGGATGCATGACAAAGCTCAAATGTCTCTGGACTTAACAACTTTAGTTGGCATATGAAGTGATTAATGCCAGCAAATTCATAAGGAAGTTGGTCAAGTAGTTTGATCAATTTAAAGGTCAAAGTTCTCTAGGTCAACTCGATCTTAACTTGATTTTACATACAAGTCAATGGGGTCCAATATTTCCACCCATGTTTCTTCCCTCAAAGTCCTAAACTCTTATACATATCCTCCATGCTACCATATTTTCTTAGAAACTAAAATTTAAATCAATCCCATTCTGTCCACTCTCTTATTCATAACCAACTCAATCACCCGCTACTGTTAACTTCCCGCTACTGAAACCCACTTCATCCACCCATATTCTTCTGTTTTTTCTCTTTATATAAGTCTGGCAAAATGGAAAGGGAGGGCTGCCCAGAAAACTCGGCAGACGTCTCCTTTCTCTAAAAAGTCCCCAGACTCAAATCATCATATCTCCCTCCCTACACCTCCATGCAAAGCCAACAATGCTTAATGCTCCATGGCTATTAACCCACAAACACCTCTCTTTTAGCAATTCTCAAGTGTTCCATGAAGCCACAACGACAGCCCTTCGGACCAGTGATTAAGCAACTCTAAGATACGCTTCCGTCTTGCCAATGAAAGCCCAACTCGAACCCGTAAAATAGGTGCAAAAATCAGCAACCAGAAAGCCTTGCGCTGCTGCCAAAATCTGTGACAGAGGAGCTCCAATTTGGCTTAAAATTCAGCAACGAAGAAGCCTCAATGTGTTGCACAGACCAGCAGAGAAAAGGCCTTCGATTGCTGCAAAATGCAGTCGAAAAGCAAATCTTAGGATGCCGAAACAAGCATGAAAACCACTGTCGATTCAGCAAAGGGCAGCTCGGTAATTTCGGTCCATTCCCCCCACTCTCCTTTTCTTTCATTGTATGTCTCCTCTTTGCAGGTCTGATGCCATACAAACTTTACCGCTCAATAATGCGAGCTTTATCGCTCAACAAATAACAAGCTTTACGCTTGATTTTCATGAGCTTTACTGCTCAGCCTAAAGAGCTTCACTGCTCAATAAAAGAGCTTTACACTAAACACAGAGCTTTATTGCTTGACAAAAAACAAGTTTTAATGCTTGTTTTTCACGAGCTTTACGTTTGAAACAATGCAAGAGCTTTATTGCTCCATGAAACAAGCTTTACGCTTTAAATAATCAAGAGCTTTACTGCTCAATGAAAACGAGCTTTAACGCTCAATTACAATAAAAGAGTTCTATTGCACGATGAAACACGCATTACGCTTGAAATAATCAAGAGCTATCGATATAGACATCCAGCCACAATCTTGGCGCATATCACTGTTGGAGAAGACGAATCGCTTCAATTTTGTTCGAGTAGCTCAAGGAGTATTTTCTATGTATTTTTTTATTGCATTTTTTCTTTTAGTTTTCTTGTTATTTAGTACCACATCGGTTGTAACGTGGAACTCAAGTTGTGTAAAGCCTATTTAAAGGCTCCTATGCTATGAATAAATTTAAAGCTGAATTTAGATAAAAGTTGTGATTGATTAATTGAGAGTTTAGGATTTAATTCCTATTTTTTCTTAATTAAACACTAACCTTAATTCTCTAATTCTCTCTCTCTTCCCATCTCTCTCCCCACATAAGCCGCCACCGAATCCTCTGCGCTCTCTCTCTCCATCTCTCTCCATGTTCTTGTCGCTGCCCAGGATCCACGCCTTCCCCTCCACCCTCCTAAATCACCACCAACCTTCGCCTGCCTCCTCATCGTCCGCAACACCCCGACAACCACCGTCACTAGTTCACCTCACCTCTCCCTCTTCCTCCCCACTGCCAACACCCAACTCGACAGCCACCGCCTCTTCTTCATCTTCTTCCTCTTCTTCTTCTTCTTGTCTTCTCCGTCAACGTCACCGCTTAACACAGCTCCCACGCGTCGTCGCTTTCTTCCCTCTTCTCTGTGTGTGGTCGTCGCCACCTCCTCCTTTGCCTACAACTATCGTCACTTGCTTAACCCCTCCTCCCACGCTGGCAGCCCTGCCGACGCCAAACCCCTCTCTCACCCAGTGCATGCCGACGTGGTCTTTCTCCTCTCCCCTCCCTCGTAAGCCTCACCTGATTGCATCAGTTCTTACTCGGATCCGACCCAATAACAAGCCATCTGATTCACTTTAAACTGACCTCGATCCGCACTCATTTAAGTGGTTGGATCTGACCCGGTTCTTGATCCGACCCGCCAGATCTCCACCCAGCCAGATTCAGAATTAAATCACCAGACCGGGATCTGAATCCAGTGCAGATCCAAACCCGTTAAGCAAAACAAACCCGTTAACAATTGGGTTTAGTTTTCAAGTTGTTTCTCGGTCATCCGAAGTCCGAATAGAGCCATTCTCGAAGCGTTGGATTCGTGGAAGATAGACTACGCATCCAGCAACTGTCAGCAGAACACTGAGGTCGACATGATCCTCAGTAAGTACGTTTCTGATCTCAATCAGTTATTTCGAGTCTGATCATTAATCTCTGAGTTTTTATTGACTTAACTATTGTCCACAAATTGAGATTGTGTGTATCTGTTTACGCTTAATCTGCGAGTCTAAATATTGATCGTAGAACTTTCCTGTATAACAAAAGTAGCACTGGTTAATTATTCTTGTTTTGAGATCAATCAGTTCATGCATGTTTTTCTAATGAACCCATTAACTAATATTATTAGTTTTTATCCTTCCTACCCAACGATCGTAATTTGATAGTGAAGCGTGAGATTAATGATGTTCTCTCTTATTTCCGAACACTTGTACATGTTTCACATCAATTTGGTATCGTGAGTTAGGATAAGATTTGCATCATTTAGACACTTGCTAAAATTTTAATACTTTCTTACATTTAACTTGATTAAAAAATAAAAAATTAACATCTAGTTTAGAGTCGTGCCTTCCCTTACCTTTAGGAGAGTCTAGTTTGTTCCCCATCACCCTGATGGATTCCCAACCGACTGTGACACTTGATGACATAATAGCCCGACACTAAAACTTAATGACCTAATAGCTAAGCTTGGTGTTGTGATCCAGTCCCTCAATCAAGGACAAAAACTTTCAATGCAGTCTCATAGATCTACTACCCTACCACCCCTACTCAACACTGATGTTAAAGACAAGAACGTCGAAATAGAAAATAGAAATAAAAATCTCATAAAGAAAATTTTCAAGATTGGCCCCGTTGCTACATGCTATAGTGCCAAGGTTGTGGGCATCTAGCTGTCAACTGCACTAGTCCTGTTAAGATTATCATTATTAACCGAGTTCTCACGGTAGCCCCTGAGTCTGAAAGCGTCATTTCTCCGAAAATCACTCCGGTGGTTAAGGAGTTTAGTGTCGTTTCCTCGGCTATCGCAATTTTGTCCCTGCTGCCGCTGCCACAACTACCGGCCATCTTTTCCCTTTCTGAGCCCTACCACCACATTCCCCTCCACCACTTGCAATTATTCCTCTCTTTTTTCTTACTGTCGTGGCCTACCTGATGGCCACCCCCTTCCTCCACTACGGCCGACCACTACTATCGTTGCCTCCTCTGGTCGCCACATCCTTCCTCTACTTCCGACAACATCCACTTCCTCTTTTGTTTTACCAATTCTCTTGCGTACCACATACGTGAACATGTTGGAAAATTAGATTTCAAGTTAGTCTACCGCTAAGCTCACATGTGATACATCTGTCACTAGGACAACATGTAAAAGCCCCCTGAGATTGTTGAAGGTTTTAGGCTTAAACATCCCACAGACCTTGTCACATAGCTGATCACTATAGAGTTTCTGAGTCTGCATCAGCAATTGCATTATCTCTTGTATCACACGTGCACGAATTACACGAAGAAATCAGTGATAAGGTTGCTCAAAATAACGTCTACATGTTACAAACTGATGTTAGGAACATATTAAAAACTTTTAATGTTGGTGATGTTAACAAATT
The DNA here is from genome assembly GCA_038442645.1 of Agave tequilana. Classification (NCBI taxonomy): domain Eukaryota; kingdom Viridiplantae; phylum Streptophyta; class Magnoliopsida; order Asparagales; family Asparagaceae; genus Agave; species Agave tequilana. The sequence continues at coordinate 50,858 of JAVJIF010001413.1, forward strand.
GCATGTTTGTAGCGCTGATCCATTTCAAATCTTGAATATTTTGAATAATAATGCTTCTGTTATAGATTTTTTTGTATCAGTTATACTTTCAATATTCAAAACCTAGTGAATTATAAGGGTCTTGATTTTATCTTACTGGTTGATGAGCCTTCCCTTGAGCCAATTTTTTAGAGCCTCTCCCTCTTTCCACTCTAAGATATTTTACCTAACACAACAGATAAAGTTGATAAAATCTTGAATGATGTAATTATCGCCACCAGCGATGGTGAGACTCAAAAGTATCCGATCCGATGAAAAGGAAAGGCATCGATTGATGGCACGTGGATTGACCAAAGCGACTTGCATGATTCAGAGCAGTACGAGAGCATCTCCGCCTCTAACTCGACGGGGTCGAGTTCTCTCCCATCCAAAGAGAATGATGCAAACATCCAGCCATGATCTTGGCGTGTCTATCACTGTTGGAAAAGACGAATCGCTTCAATTTTGTTTGAGTAATTCAAGGAGTGTTTTTTTATGTATTTTCTTTTTATTGTATTTTTTTGTTTCTTTTAGTTTTCTTGTTATTTTAGTACCACATCAGTTGTAATATGAAACTCAAGTTGTGTAAAGTCTATTTGAAGGCTCCTCTGTTATAAATAAATTTATAGCTGAATTTTGATAAAAGTTGTGATTGATTAATTATGAGTTTAGGATTTAATTTCTATTTTTTTCTTAATTAAACCCTAACCCTAATTCTCTAATTCTCTCTTTCCATCTCTCTCCCCACGTGAGCTGCCACTGAATCCTCTGCTCTCTCTCTCCATCTCCCTCTCCATGTTATTGTAGCCGCCCAGGATCCACGCCTTCCTCCCCCTCCTCCGTCACTGCCAACCTTCGTTCGCCTCCCCCACCTCGTTTGCAACACCGATGACCACCAACGTCACCAGTTCACCTCACCTCTCCCTCTTCCCGCTAACTTCGTCATCCTCCCCGCTGCCAACATCCAACTCGACAGTCACCGCCTCTTCTTCATTTTCTTCCTCTTCTCATTCTTCTTGTCTTCTCCGTTAACATCACCGCCTAACCCAACTCCCACGCGTCGTCGCTTTCTTTCCCCTCTTCCTTGTATGTGATCATCGTCGTTGCCTCCTTCCTTGCTTGCAATCGCCGCCTCCACCTTTGCTTGCAATCATCGCCGCTTGCTTTTTTAGGCCTTGTTTTTCACTCAAAAATTAGGGAGATGAGAGACAAGATTTACATAAGAAAGAGAGAAAAGATGAGGAAAAAGAAAATTAAAAGAAAGAGGTCAAGAGAGAAGATAAGAGATTGGAATAGAAAGAGGAAATTAGAGAATGGGTTAAAAATTTTTAAAAAGAGAAACAAAGTAAAGAGGAGAGAGAGAAATAAAAAAGAGTTAAGAGAGATAAAATGAAAAGGGTTATAGAGAAAAATAAGGAGAAAATGGTTAAATAGAAATTTTGGATATTTTATTACCTCAGGGGGAGTTCTTACAAGAGGCATTTTCGTCCAAAATAATAGAAAATAAATGAAGAGGGGGAAGTGTTGAGTTTGAAACTTCACGGGGTGGTATTACTGCTTTTTTTGCAACCTCAACAGGGTTTTCTACACTAACCCTAAATAGAATTAGAAAGGAAAGAAACTCCATGATACTTCTTTAGGTTCACCCACCTCAAAATCCGATTCATTACGTCCAATCTGTATTAGATACGCCAAGTTTTGCAAGGCTGCCATCCTGTCACGAAAATGAGCTATGATGTTGCCTCAAATTCAATTTCATACTGTGTGAAAGCACAAATGAGTGTATCATGTGCTTTTTTATCCATAAAAAAGTCTCGACTTCCTTTTTATCAAGTTTAAGTCATTCGGTACAAAAATACCTCCTACCATAGACCTCATGGTTTCTTGCAAGCATGTGTAATATATTAAGGCATTTTCCCCAAAAAAAACAATTTTATAAAATAATTCTAAAAATGGACCCCTTCCAAAAATATTTTCAAAAACCAACCTTTAACATGCTACATCAGCGACGGGGCGTTTCACTCCGCCAACGTGGCGCTCGCGCTAGCGGATGCGGTTTTTTTCGTCCGAGGTTGGCAACCTCGGACGAAGCTTTTTTTTTTTTTTTGCTACATAATTCTTTTTTCGAGGTTGCCAACCCGAACAAAGAAATTTCTTTTTTATTTTGGCTTTGTCCGCACTTGGGAAAAAAACCGAAGTGTGCTTTGTTCAGGATTGCCAACCCCGAACAAAGAAAACTTCAAAAAAATTCAGCGAGCAGCTGAGCTAAATCGAGTGGGTCCCACTTCTCTTTCTTTATAATCTCCCCTTCTTACTCTCTCCCTCACACCGACCCCTCTCAATCCCCTTCTCACTCTTGCCCTCTTTCTGCCCTAACTGCGCTGTCGTCGTTGGCCCGCTGCCGCCGGTAAGACCTCCCCTCTCTCTGCCACAGTCTCTCTATCTCTCCTCTCTTTCACTCCCACTTTCCTCTCCCTCAAATTGCTCGGCCCCCACGCCCTCTCTCTGCCACAGTCTGTCTATCTTATCTCTCCTCTCTTTCTCTCCCACTCTCCTCCCTCTCCCCCCAACCTGCTCGGCCCTAGTCCCATTCTCTCTGCCACGGTCTCTCTTCTCTCCCCAACCCGCTCGGCCCCACGCCCTCTCCCTCTCTCTCCCATGGTCTCTCTCCTCTTTATCTCTTTCTATCATGGTCTCTCTCTGTCATGATTCATTATAATTTTTGTGAAATTTAGGGAATATTAACAAATAATTGTAATTTTATCCATGTAGATTTAGACCGAAAGAAGGATCTTTCCTCTTCTACGGGTGTGTCTCTTCTTCGATGACAGAGTTTACTTTGAGGTAAGTGGCATTGTCAATCTGAAGTTATTTTTCGTGCCTTAGTATTATTGTTAATATAACTAGAGCAATTTGATAATTTTTTTGTTTCATCCACTAAATTAGATACAATGTCTACAATGTCTAGCGCCAATGTCCTCTTCTTTGTTGGTTTAATGGTACACTAACAATAGATGTGGATAATAACCCAACATATGTTAATGGAGTAGTAAAACCTGTGATTGTCAGAAAATCAATCACAAGAGAAAATCTATTAAATCACCAAAATTAATCCAAACGAGTATTAGATTCACTTGACATGCAACTGATTAGTAGCATAAAGGCGTTTTACAGCAATGGGAATATCAGATCATAATGGCATATGATCAATGCTTGAATTATACCCGGATGTGACTTCAATAGAGTTATATGTGGAGAAAAATACTCTGAGCCATCGAATGCATGGAGAATTCACACTAAGATTGTGGAGATGCATGTTCCAGATCAAGTCCTACATCAGTTCGGGCTTACGCAGCATATCCTTGTTGTCGTCGACCAATTGGCTCGAATAGACCGCATAAGCGAGCATTGGTATGATTGGAGGCAAGGCCTCAGTACTTACATTAACCAATGGGATGATCGAGCCAATCAACTTCAGAGCCAGAGATATCCCCACACTACCCTCAGACTACATGAGCTGGTATTGAGGGGTCACTCGTCGCTAGATTATTCAGCGTGTGCCCGCGCCGGTCGCTTACATGAGGGAGATGGTAATATCTAAACACTATTCTCATAAAAAGTTAAATTTGTGATATATTGATATAATTTATTACAATTTATGATGCAAGTTGATGGATATCTATATAGGGACCCCGATAGATGAGGCTTTGATGGACGAGAATCAGAGGGTCTCGATACTCCAGAAGATGGCCACTTTCATCACGAAGATGGTTGGGAGGAGCCAATTTGCACGCCCATCACGTGCGCTGAGCCAGACGATCGTTTAGACCCGATGTGAGCAACATCCACTGGATACATAGTTCGAGTCGATACAGGATTAGCCGGGACCTTCTGAGCCCGTTGATGGACGACGAACACGGTGTCGAGATAATGAGAACTTTTGACATGATGAGCTCGAACCGTCTCAACAACGTCGAGGAGCTGCGGAGGCTGGACCATTCGAACAACACATGCAATCAGAACTCAGGCTGCCCCTGCATGTAGGCGAGGACGAGGGCAAGGCCGAGGGCGTGTTATAATTGCATGTGCATTATCGTGTTTGCTGTGAGAGATTTTGAGACTTGCATTATTCTTAGATATTTTGAGATATTTTGATATGAATTGTGATATTCTGATATGATTTGTATTTTGAAACGAATTGTGATATTTTGAAACGATATGAATTTTGAACTTAATTGTGATCTGAGATCTGTGATATAAGTGGTGATATTGTGATACGAGTTGTGATACTGTGAAATTGTGAGATTTGTGATATTAGTTTGAATTTTTTGTGATATTTGTGAGATTTGTACGAGTTGTGATATTTGTGCTATAGGGACATATTTGTATCATGTACATGAGTTGGGGGAAATTTTTTGCCCAAATATTCTTTATCCGAGGTTAGCAACCCCAGACAAAGCAAAAGGCAACGTTAAAGAACACTTGAGCAAAAAAAAAACCCAGACGTGCTTTGTCTGGGGTTGCCAACTCCAGACAAAGGAAAAAAACAAAAAAAAAGTCTTTGTCCGAGATTGACAACCCCGAACAAAGAACACTTAGGCAAAATAACTCAGGTGTGCTTTGCCTGGGGTTGTCAACCCCGGACAAAGCAAAAAAGAAAAAAAAATTAAATCAGTTTTTGTCTGGTGTTGCCAACCCCGAACAAAGCCAAAAGAAAAAAAGAAAAAAATCTTTGTCCAGGTTGGCAACCCTGGACAAAGAACTATACAGCAAAAAACATATAAGCTTTATCCAAGATTGACAACCCCCGACGAAGAAAAAAAACTGCCTCCGCCAGTGCGTGCACCACGCTGGCAGGGCAAAATGCCCCGCCGCCGGCGTGGCGTATCAGAGGTCAGTTTTGGAAATACTTTATGGAGGGGTCGATTTTTACAATTATTTTTTAAAATTAGATTTTTTTTTTTTTTTGAAAAATTGCTCAATATATTATAGGAATACCACGTATTTGGCCCCTTCGCTTCTTGTTTTCATGCATAACTTTTTCTTAAAATAAAGGGGGAAATGGAAGACCCTTGTTTCTCCATGTTTCATTTCTCTGGTCCTCTCTATTATCCCAACCCCCCCCCCCAAAACCACGCCCCCAAACACCTGTGCCCTCCACCATTGAAGATGCCATAACCACTCTCTATTCTTCAATCTTTTTCGCTAACCAACACCTCCAACAAAGTCTAATAGTAACTGCCATCAAGTTAAACAAAGAAGCAAAAAACAAAAAAATGGGGAGAATAGGAAAAAGACAAATGCTAGAGATTTGCTTCCTCCTTCCCATCATCTAAATGTTTTATAATAGTGATAAATTTGTTGTGTAACTATTTGTTTAAGTTGCAAGAATCAGCTCCAGTATGATTCATTTGCATTTAATTGTGTGGTTTATCAGTTACAAGACGATTATTTGCATAATTTAGCTATAGTTATAGTATTATACATTTGCAATAAATGTATGATTATCTGCAATCAGTTTTTCTCTTTTGGCACCATTATTTTTTCCAATTTAGTATTATATAGAATTATCTCAAATCCCAATTTCAAAAGCAATTACTTCGAAAGGAAATTTGCAAACATCAAGGAAAGGTAATTTGTCAATATTGTGATTGCAAATTTTGCAATCAACCATGATGGGATCAATTACTACGTTCCGCCATTATTTGATTTCAATTTAGTATTATATATAGAATTATCTCAAATCCCAATTTCAAAAGCAATTACTTTGAAAGAAAATCTGCAAACATCAAGGAAGGGTAATTTGCCAATATTGTTATTGCAAATTTTGCAATCAACCATGATGGGAGCAATTACTACGTTGACGTAGCCTTTGGCTGGTACACATAGAGGACTGAGAAGATGTACTCCGTGCTCCTTGGGAGCTAAAAATATATGCCAAGAGCCTCTACAAAAGATGGAGAAATAAAACCTGCAAACAAGCACTGCCAACAAAAAGGAAGATTGGGAACCAAGGGCGACGGTATTGAGTCAAAAAATGAAAAGGGTGTAAAGCAATACTCAATCCCATTATTCAGTCTGCTCACCTGTATGTATATCTCAAGCTCGTCAAAAAACAACCAAGATCAGGCAAAAGACAAGAGGGAGTCAATTGTAACGAAGAATAGGAAGTGCCTATATGCAAAATCAATAGCTCATAAATTTCTATTATTGCCTATAGCATATAATAGACAGACGATTTCGGAAGACACAAGGGTTGAAACAAAAACTAATGTATGAATAGGGACATGGGTCCCTAAGGCTGAGTAAAAAGGCATTGCTGCCATGAAGCCAACTAACAAGAAGGTTTTGGAACTATGTGGATGTTAATTTTATGACAGGAGAGCAAATCTAGAAGCTTAATTAATATTTGTACCATCCTTCAGATGGAAATTTCTTCACAAGTTATTGTTGCATCAGCCTAAATCAACAAGGGGCCTACTTCTTTAGTGTTAAAATGAGACTGTTGAGGAAAAAGAGAGGACATGCTACAATTGATTTCAAGATTATGTGCATGCCGAATTAAAGCTTCGAGGTAGAGAATATCATCTTATTGGTCATGTTAAACTTGTTGCATTAATTAGGTGCGTAAAGACACTAGAAGACGAATTATATATGAGCAGATAATTGTTAAATAAGAGACGGAATGATTAATTTTGTCTATTATCATTGATGGGCAATTATCTTCATGAGAAAATACAGTGGTAGAAGAGAACTTTTGAGGCCAGCCATGACAGTTTGCCTAGCATTCTTGACCTTGCAGAGACTAGACAGAATGAAGTTACTCGACTGAAAAATTCCCCTTGAAAATGTGACAAAAGCACTAAAGCTAAGAAGGCAAATGGAGCAAAGGTAAAGAACTCATCTACTGTGGTCTTGCCTTGTTTTGTGTTACCACTATATTATCCTCGGCTGGCATGCTGTAGGAAGTAGATTATGTGCTGGCCTAGTTTTATGAGATAATGGATAGCCAAGAGGAAAATATCATTGAGAGACATGGTGGCACTGAAAGGATGTAGTTTCCATATTGGTGGTTAAATGGACAAGAGATGGACTAAGAGGATTCAAAGAGGCCAGTTCATGCTGCAGCACACTACCTCAATCTGAAATATTTTTTGGAGGAAGGTTTAGCACATATCAAAGGTGAAAAGGGATCCTCCTTGACTGAATGGCCCACACAGTTCCGAGAATCACTCAAGGGACACAGGCATATGAAGCAAGATATGAAGGAAAAAGAATATGATGAAAAAAGGCATAAATTGGAACCAGCCATGATTCAAATATCAGTCGATTCTGATATATAGGGACAATATTATATCAGGTTCGAGATACGTGATATGGTATTAACCCTATAATATCAGTCGATATAGGGGCCGATATAGCAGATATTGCTAGGTAATATTGACAATATTAATAAACATTAGCCGATACTGATATCAAGATTTTAAACCATGGGACCAACTATAGTAGAATATGTGCTTTCCATAATGAGTGGGTCAAGGGTTGAGCACTGGGTTGGTTCGGTATAGATTTTCCTATTTTAGGGGAAACCAACTTGAACCGGCTATATTTGAAATTGACCAGAACTCATCCGGCTTAGTTCAGAAAGGTTGTTTCAGTCTAAATATTAAATATTACCTATGTTTTTTGCACTTATTAATGTAAGTACACACATTGTTACAATTCAGTAGGTTATTTAACTATATTATCAATATATGTATTATTAGTGCGAGATAGACTTTGCTACTTCCAGAAGGGTATGAAAGCTAATCCTTCCCATTCCAACTCAACAATAAGACATTCAAATGAAAAATTCCCTACATTAAGAAGTTGATTTACATCATTTGAAGTACTTAAAAAATCAAAAAACAAGTGCAATAGGCTCTCTTGCTCATTCATCAAGTAGCACAAAATAGACGGCCGAAAATAGAACATTTCTACAATTTGGAGCGCATAACTTATTAATGTGAACATTTAATCATGATTTAAACAATTTAAAACATTCATAGACCTGATTTGTTAGGAACTAAATGCTCTAGACCGTTAAACTTAACAGCCAGCTATGTAGGCCATCCATTTTGTGCCTCCTTGATGCAGGGGCCAAAAAACATAAAACCACTGGTTTTTGTCTTATGGGACTTTACATGATGTAAATCAACTTGATTAGAGGAGATCTTCAATACAGTTCTCTTATCGTTGAGTTTGAATGGGAAGGATTTGCTTCCAAATCCTTCTTATGTTGAGACAAGTCCATCTCTTATTAGTACAATAACTTGAGACACATATATTGTTAATATAGGTTTACATAAATTTATAAATCTTATTTATTTATTTTTGACTCATTAGGTTAATATGAAAACTGAATACAATTTCTGGGGTAACTGAACCAAAGTGAATTGATGAAATAATAAACAAACAAAACCAAATTGGCTCTGTTCAGTTGCTTTTTGGTCTAAACCAAATAATACTCCCCTAAAATGAATTACATGGGCTTGCCTTCCAAATGATTCTAGATGCATAGGGGCACAAACATGGAGGAAGACTTTCTAGATGTGATTGCAATCACAACCATAAACTCAAAGGTAGATAATGATGCTCCTAGAGAAAAGTGAGAAAAGGTTGATAGTCCTTCCAGTAAGCAAAATACTAGTTCTCTTGAAGTTGAGAGAGTAATCAATTCAATAAACTTATAGAACTTTATGTAAGCATCACCTGTCTAAACAGGAAAAGCAGCCATTATGCGGATGAGATGAGAGATGAAGGTGATTCTGTATACTCGGAGGATGCTCATATTATCTAAAGAAGATGATCTGTTGCAATGAGAAGATCAGTTTAACAGTTACGACTTGAGAGTGTGAGTTTATTTTGCACTGGAGTCTCCGAGATTACAAGACATTTTAGTTTGTTTAAGTCCTAAAGTACATACATTTGGGTTTAAGCCTTAAAGGCTTCTTTTGTTTACCCCATTAGTGTGATTTCCAATCACATTGGATTTCTTTGTACACTTGAAAACATGTGATTTGTTCTATCGACCACCTATTTTGCTTTCATTTTTTTCACATTCTTGCAAAATTGTTCTATGCTTATATGGAAAGAGTATGCTAATATGTTAACAAAAAAAGTTTGAACCATTGTTTAAAAAATTTTGCTAGGTTCATGTTCTATCATAATGTTTATCAGGAGGAATTTTATAATTTTTTAAATTAAAAAACCAAAATTCGTGAAGTTACAATTTGTTGCTTAAAAGATCTTGCATTTCACTCTATGCTTCAACTCTTTAAACTGCTACTAATGAAATAATAATCAGTTATGATCATGTAGCATCCATTATGAAGCTTAAGAAAATGTCCTCACTAGAAACATGAGACCAAGAACCTTGATCACATTTCTAATGATCCTTCAGCTTTTTAAAACACTGCTTATGAAATTACCTTAATTTATAATGATGTAGCATCCATTATGAAGCTTAAGAACATGTCCTCACTAAAAATATGAGACCGAGAACTTTGACCAATTTACTATCTTCTTGGGTTTGAAGTTGCTTGTTCTATTGATGAGAACCGTCAGTCAGTCAACTTTTCTCCTCCTCTGTTCTAGAGCACAATGCACATCCAATGTTGCACAAGTTGGGGACTCTGTGGAACATGTATGTAGACTTTTGCCTTTTCATAGGTGGTCACCTCAACTTTTAGATGAGCAAGAAAAAGAATTACTCCCTCTGGATCAAAATCTGTGGAAGTACTATATGGTCACATCTTACATATCTGAGTGCTCGTGTCCCTGTATCCCTGCCCTAATTCGTGACAACCAGAATAACCAAAATCTCTCTGCTGTTAAATTTCAATGAGCAAATGAGACAATGAGACTAAATTTCCACAAAACAATTTTGACGGTTTCATTTCTAGCTCACCCTAGACAGATTTCTCACAGAGACCATGTAATTGAGGACTACCATGCATCCTTTCTAAGAAAGCTAAAACAGATTAATCATCCTAAAGCTTGATTGAAAAAAAATGATAAAAACATGTAAAACTGTACTATGCTTCTTGTCAATCTAGCAATCCCATCATTGCTGGGAACTATATGGTAGTATAATACTTATACATGGGATTAGCATGATTCGGTTGGAAAGTAATCTTCCTCCTCCTTGTAACTTTTTATATTGACTTCTTATCTTTTGTGAATTTGGAAAGATGAATGAAATAAACTACCAAATGATCCTATCAAGCAGATCTCATACCGTATTTGCAGGCTAAGCAACTTAAAGAATAGCATGTGCATAAAACTAATGAAAGAATTATATCAAGGTCTAGCATCATCTGTTACCTCAACATAGCAAATGCCTTGTGGATCTGACGTTCCAATCAGAACAAGATCGCATGGCACTTCATCATTCTCTCGCAGCCAAACTATATTACCCACGTGAATATCTTGTGCTTTAATCTTCGAAAGCAAAATAAATATATATATAATAAATTAGAATGTGACTCATTTACAACTAATAATACAACTTTTTCATGGTTAGTTCAAACTAATAATAAATCTCAACATGAACTTCAACAAATACTCAAAGCATCAAACATGTGCATAGGTAAAGATAGCAACCAGCAGAAACACTCAAACTCAATTGCAAAATCGGAAATTAATATTGAAAGTTCGCTGACCAAATAGTTATCCAAGGGCTTTTTCACAACTATATGGATTTAAGTCAATAATGCTTCAGTTTATAGATGAAAAAGACTAGCAAGAGATAGAAGCATGAACAGCCAAGGAAGAATTGAAGGTTGAGCAGCATCTTGATCAGGAAACTACATTGAGAAAGGAAAATATTAATGCAGTTGACTTCTTAAATTTTTTGACCAACAAACACTAAGTATTTTTTTTTATTTCATCATCTAAGCCTTTTGCCCATTAGATGAGGTCCATCATGAACTGTAACTTCAAGTTGGGAAGGTTCACACAAAGATGGAAATAATATTATGACTAAGAGTAGATCTTATATTGCAAAATTCCTCTCTGAGAAACCAACAAGGTCTTTTAAAACCGAAGACAGTACGAAGGTAGGGAAACCACAAAGCAGCGCTCATGCAACCATGGAGCAACATTTGGTTCCACAACTAAGAAAGAAGCTAGAGAAAAAGTAAATGCTACAGCAAAAAACATTTAGATGTGAGGTGGAACACAATCCTGAGGAAGTACGTAATCCAGAGAGCCAAACTTGATATAACCCACCATAAGGAACTGCAAAGCTGGTTTTTCTTGGAAATAAATACAACAATGCTTGATCAACACATGATTTATACCAGTATAGCAAAGGACGATGTACGAAAGTTTTCCAATCTTATATAGATCTGACCTTTTCTGCAAAGGTGCATAAATCCTAAGTAACAGGAAAAAGATGACCAGGTTATGAAGGACCTCGGAATTTTATAGGCTGAAACTGGATCAAACCAGCAATGAACTGATAAAGACCTTAAAAACTCAAAACTACTGTAATGTAGAAACACTCAGCTACACACAAGATCTTGGAATTTCCTGGTCCAGTTAGGGCCAGAAATTCTCTATTAGGCTCCTACTGAATAAATTGTGATGTGAACCCCTTTTCATTGGATAGTTGATCCAATGAACAATTGTTGAAACTTACTGATGGTAGAGTGCTCTGCCACTCTCTCATTTACATACAAGCGTTCTTTCCCCTATGTGATCCATGGTTATGAGACCTAAGCAGATGGATTAAGCATTCAAAGGTAGCACCTAACATTCCAGATCTTATTCACAAGTCTCTGCTTCAAATATGTTATCATATCAGCCAGTTAATAAGGCACCTCAAAAAAAAAAGGCTCCTCAACTTTGACTCAGCTGACTGGAATAATACGAAAACAGAACAGAACCCTAGAGTAATTCCTAATTGCATCTACGGGCGTGTTTGGTTGCAAGGAAGTGGGCGGAAGTAAGGAAACGGGGAAGTATAATTGCTCACTTCCTCATCTATCCAAACACCGGAAAAGGAAAATAAGAAAATCTCTTTTCTTTTTCTCTTTTCCCTTTTACACAATCACTTCCTCACTTTTAGGGTGCTACAGTTAATTTTGTGGTCATGTAAATCTCATTTATAATAAGTTATAACTCAAAATAGTTAATTTTGTGATCATATAAATCTCACTTGCATTCTAATTACAATCTAATTTTTATTTTTTTAATTAATTTTTATTTTAATCATATTTTGCGGTCAACTTTGTGGTCAACTTTTTCACTTTCACTTTCACATTACCATCCAAACACCGGAAAAGACATAATATTTTCCAAATCACACTTTCTAACAACATCCAAACACCAGAAAACTCACTAACCAATTTCTAAGTTCCAAAGGGAACTATTACTACTTCCTCACTTCCTTACTTCCTCACTTCCACCCCTAACCAAACAGCCCCTACATCCTTATGGACAAAAGCGAATAAAGACATTGAACTAAAATAACAATAACTAATAGAACAAAAAGTAATTGCTACTTACATCATTATCCTTAAATACTTATATGTTTCTAAGTTGGCATACCTTTTTCCGACCTAAATATGCTAATCCTAGGATGTCAAACTCATATAAAAGTTGCAAAAAATCAGTTCCACCTTCTTAAATCCAGGCTCGACTTGGTGACTGACATAATTTAGTAAATTCAAGCTGCAGATTAGTTCAATATATTACATGCTTCTAGCACACAAAGAGCACAGACCCACACCCACTAGAGCATCTCCAATGATGTTGCTTAATGTTTTCCACCCAATATTTATCACCTAGGTCGTAGATGCTTCTTTCACGAAACTGCTGAGTATACATGCAATACGACACTTATAAGTGCCAACCTTCTACATGTGTCCCCAAAATGTTATATATTATAAATTTCGAAGTGATTCGAACACTCCATTTCTTGACCACATTCGTAATACTTCTTTCTTTGGATACGCAATATGACACGCATTGGCATCTTAGAAAACTACAAATGTTTGCGAATATATATCAAAATAATAGTTAAAATATATGCTTCAACATTGGAAATGTATACATTAAGCTCTTTTATGGGAAGATGATCAAATCTGAGACATGTTGCCTATATGAAGTAGTTTAAATGTATGAAACGTTATTTTTTAGGGTAATTTACGAGGAAACTACCTAAGGTTCCAAGGCCCGACGGAACCTCTACCTTGGTTAAAAATGAACAAATTAGCCCCCTGAGTTTTAGACATGAACACATTGCCCCGAGGTTTAAAGATGAATATATCCCCCCCCCCCAAAAAAAAAAAAAAAAAATACCTCACTTGGTCCCGTAATAAACTTAGCAGCATTAAAAAATTTTACAAAACTCACCCGATTAGAACCTATTCAAAACCCACACCCTAACCCGCTCAAAACCCGCCATAAATATAAATAGACAATAACTAGTTATCTTAATATACTCACACTTGACATTAAATAGTCATCGAAACACAAATTATTCTCATCCCGCACGATTTTCATATACTTCATATCTATATTTATAGCTGGAAAGGTCAGGCAATTCCAATATATTAAAGTAATAATTATTGAGAATCTATATTTCATGTCGGGTTCAAAACGGGTTAGGGTGTGGGTGCGCGTTCGACTTTGACAAGTTCTAGCCGGGTATGTTTGGGAAAATATAAACCCACCTTGTCGGGTTTTAGGTGGATCCCATAAAAAAACCTGAATTTTGAGGCCCGATACGACTCAGGTTTGTTGAGAACCTGATCCCATCTCTCTCTCTCTCTCTCTCTCTCTCTCTCTCTCTCTCTCTCTCTCCCCCCCAAAAAAAATCCTCCCTTACTAACACACGAGCAGAAATGTCAGCTCTCTCCTTTTTAGCCTCCCTGACCAACACACGAGCAGAAATGTCACCTCAGCTCAAAAAATCTTAACGCCGCTAGGTTTATTGCACGCGAGGGGAGGTACCAAGCGGGTAATATGTTCATGTTTAAACCTTTGGGGGGTAATGTTCTCATCTTTAAACATTCAGAGCGGTGTGTTTATTTTTATACCTCGCGGGAGTCTGTGTAAGGTCTTAAAACCTCAGGGGGTTTCTCCGTAAACGACCCCATTTTTTTTATTATATGTAACAACATATTAGTCAAATTATCATAAGTAAATGCCGACTATTCAGAATAAAAAATTTATAGAAAAGATTATTGTCTATTGGTGCCTTATTGACATATCATGTCCTAAATTTCAACATCTTCCAAGCCAGCATCTCCATGTCCACATAATTTTTGTTATTGTATCTTTATCCCATGTCTTCAGGATTTGTCATTGTTGTGTCCTGACCAAAGCACACCCAGTATCCATGTAAGTGCAACACAATTTTCTGGTCATAACATAACATAAGGGTGTTTATACAATCAGGAGTTTCATAAGCACATTCCATCGCAGGTTAAGTTTGAACTATAATACAATTAACATAAGAAACTGCAGTTCCATTGACTTCAAAAAAAAAAATGAACAAGTATTCTCTCCTTCATAGAAAGTAGAAACTAATGACTAAGAATGCAATCTTACACTGCGCGAAACGGTTAAACATATCACACAACAGATGAGATTTCTATAGAAATGGGCATGAGATGGGATATATAAAGCTGAGATTGCTTTAACAATCGTATATTATTTGCTAAAACAAGAGAGAAACAATTTCATTTCTCCTTTTAACGTATGCACTAAGTTAGGACTGAATTCTTTCAGATAAACATTTTCACTGCTTCTGTTAAAAGCGTTCAAAAGCAAGAGATAGTTTCAAAATGAGCAAATAAGCAGAAGAAATCCTCAGGCCAAAAGCAAACCAAATAAATGAATACCATTTACCAGGACATTTGCCTCACAAGCAGAGTGAATTTAAGGCAAGGTTGGTCAACTGGTACTGGCAAACTCTCCTTGGAATTTGAAATTTTTTTTTCTGTTTCTTCAATGAAGTCCATCAAATTCTCTGGTACAAGAGAAATGAGTAGAGAACTTAATGGAGAACGAGATGGGATGATTGGGGAGAATTCTTGATGATGTGGCACTTAAATATTATTGAACTTATGAATCAATTTGTCAATAATTGTTTAAAAAGAAATTGATATATTGATAATAAGTATCTAAAAAATATAAGAATGACTATTAAGTATAATGTATTCTTGTTTTTATTGTAACTGTGTAACTTATTATTTCTTTAAGTACATAGTAGCATATATTATAATATTAATAAATATTTCTTAACTCACTAAAGCATAAAATCAACCCAACGTGATATCCTGGTAATATTAACTAAAGGTGATATGTATTATAATTATTAATACATATTTTTTCTTTGGAGAATAGAACGTATAGCCTGATGCTTGGTATTTGAACCCCAAACCTCTTGCCCACTACCAAAAGGCTTTACCACTGTATTTCTAGTTTTTGTTTGGTAAGTGGAGTTGGGAGAGTAGAGTTAGGGGGTTTATAGAGTGAAGAGTTGGTGTAGGAGTTAAGCATTTGCTCTAAAAAAGTAGGGGGCAAAGTGCATAATATTTTTTAAAAATCCCAATTTTACCCTTGAAAAGATATGTGAATATGTGATTACCCACTAACTTTAATTAAGTGTTTGGAAGAGTTAGCAAAAGTTAGAAACCTAACTCTTACTTGTTGCCAAACAAGGCCCTAGTGTCACACTTGTAACCTAAGTCGATATGTGAATAGAAAAAACTCATATCCCAAATGGTCCAAGAAATGGCTTCATATAATTGATATAACTACGTCAATTACAGCTTTATCCCCAAATCAAAAAAAAAAGATGCATCAATAAAATCTTTTCCCCAAATCAGAGACAAACTAAAACAAAATTACATGAATTTAGCCCCCCCCCCCCCCCCATTCACACAAAAACTAAAACAAAGTTACATAAATTAAATCTGAACAAAATTAAAACAAGATTACATTAACTAACTCTCTCCCCAAGCATCAATTTTTATCATTATTTTTTCTTTTTCTTCTCCTGCTTCATCATGCGTCTTCTTCCTACACTCTTCTCATTATGCCTAATCAAAACCATGATAAATGGGCAAACGGAGCCTAGCCATCATTGGAACCCGCCTTGACTAAGAAGCCATGGCAGGAACAACTCGCTCAAGAGGAAGTGGGGAGGAAGAGAGTGGAGGGAATAGGGTCATAGTAGGACAAGTCACTAACAATGACACCATTAACGGATGGCACAGGGATAACTGACGACGATCAATACTAACCAGTAAAGATCGATCAAAGGAATCAGCAGTAGAAGTGGGCAAGCAGATGAAAAGGATTGTGATTAGGGAGACAAAGGGGAAAGGGAGAGTGTTAGTGGGAAGAGAATTCTCCAAGTGTGGAAGGGGACTAAATTTTACCCATATCCCCTCCCCAAGAAGAACAAGAACCTCCTCTTATATACTCAAACTGGAACTGGTAGTCTGGTCCTAGGCAATGTTCAGTTCCAGTTCCACAATGACCAACAACCCGTAACCAAATACCAGCTCCAAATTCTACTTGATTAGTGCCTTAAAATGAAGTTCCAATTATCTATGGAGAATTCCTAAGATTTGAAGACACGAACGCGAGCGTTTTACTCTGACACGGACATAGGGTGTCGGACATGGCAATTGTCAAAAATCCAAACACAAGGACACAGCTAAATATACAAAATTCTTATGAATATACGCATATTTGACTAAGAATTATATGTATTAGGCTAATACTAATACATGAAAGAACTTAATTTTCATAAAATGATATACAAAATAGTTAACTTTTGTCAAAGACCATAATATACTTCATCTTATGCATATTTATGTTGAAGTAAATAATAGTTTATACAATTGTAAGTGTCGGATACAAATGGACATGCGTGACGTGTCACTGTGTGTCAGACACGCCAATTTTTAGGTGGGAGAAGTGTCCTACATATTATAAGAGAATTCTCCAGTACCACACTAACACTTGACTAAAAAGCATCAATAAATTCTGTTATGTAACATGACTGCAAAATTTACTATTAGTTAGTTGAGAACAGTGTCCTAAATTCCAGAAAGCTAATTAATTCTAACACCACCAAAAAGGGCATCCTGTAATGTTCTATAATTGGAATTATGATACTGTTATTGCAGGTAAAAGCATGAGCCATTCTGATTTTGACCAAATGATCAGCTTTAAACCAGTGTTCCTAATAACAAAACCTAACTTGGGATGTCTACAAATTATAATGGTAACCAATTCCATTAAAATCTACTGCAGAACCAGAATGTCCAAATTAAAATTCACAACAGTAGCCAGTTATTAAATGCATCATAAAGGTGAACTCAACTTGTCTAAAGAAAATATCTTTAAGTTCTAAGTAAAAGTGTGGTAATCTAGAAGGAATTGAGTTAGATAAAAAGAACATTTAGCACATTAGCCCAACGGATCTTGCATCCTCATCATACATAAGGTTACTGAAACTATAAAAAAGGAACTATGACCCTAGGAAAGATAGTGAGAATCTATACCTGTTTCCGAATGCCTCCCTTTACAACCCAAACTACTTTCTCATTTGCCTGCTTGTCAGAAAGATACCTATTGTAGTCATCCCATGCCTCTTTTGTTGCAGAGACTGCAAAGATAAAGATAAGTGGACCCCATGTACTTGCAGGATTCACGGGAGTTATAAGTGACCACAGTTGGAGACAAGCTATCAGCAAAAAATACTGATTCATGAATCGCCTGAAAGGATAACACCGAGGTACACCGATCATGAGGTCCAATGTTGTTGATATAAACTCTATTTTCAGATGAAATATACAAAAATAAAATAAAAAAACCCTGCTTAAATAAATAAATTCTGAACTGATTTGAAAGATGCATGATTATTATTTATTACAAGAAAAGGACCAAATTAGGAATAAGATGCAGACTGAACTTCAAAATAACTTTAAAACTAATACAATGTGAGATATTGCGTATTTTTTTCTTGATTTTTTGGTGAAATAATTTCGTAGATTTAATATGATTTTTTTGCAATTCTTCAGTAGGTTAATGTAAATTTCTGCAGTATTTATTATTTCTTCTTCGTTATAGTCTATTTCTAAATAATAAAGTTTTATCAGTATATAAAATGAAATTGTTGGGTTCAAGCCATACCCACCACCACCCTCCTCTCTGTTAGATCTCTTTAACAATATTCAAGTAAATCAGATTTTTTTTTTCCTCTCCTTGAGTACAAACTGAAGTTATGATGCTTATTATCATGATAACTATAACTATAACTATATATATATATATATATATATATATATATATATATATATATATATATATATAGAGAGAGAGACTTGTATCCTTTCAAAAGGATTTGATCCCGGATCCTTCCCACTCAAATTCAACCCTCCAACATTCGAATACAAGATCCACTCCGTTGAAGTTGATCTATACTATTTCAAGTATCTATAAACCAAAAATCAAGTGTTTTGAATACTTTTTGCCCATCCATCAAGTAGGGGAAAAACGGACGGCCTAAATAGTGAGTTGGTTAGTTTAACGGTGTAGAACATTTGAAATCTAACAAAAATTAGTTTATAGGGGTTTTTAAATGTTTAGATCATAATGAAATGGCCGGATCGAGAATTTGTATGTCTAAAGACATAGATCTAACCAACTCACTACTTTCGGCCGTCCATTTTGCGTCGCTTGATGGATGGGCAAAAAGTATTTAAAACACTTGATTTTTGGTTTATAGATACTTGAAATAGTATAGATCAACTTCAACGGAGTGGATCTTGTATTCGAATGTTGGAGGGTTGAATTTGAGTGGGAAGGATCCGGGATCAAATCCTTTTGAAAGGATACAAGTCTCTCTCTCTCTCTCTCTCTCTCTCTCTCTCTCTCTCTCTATATATATATATATATATATATATATATATATATATATATATATATATATATATATATATTATCAACTGGTTGATATTTCTTTAGTTTACATGTTTCATGTTTATGATGAAGAATATTTATTGTTGAGTATTCAATGCCTTCAATGTCATTTGTTTTACACAAAGACATCTTCATCAAAGCCCTTTACATGATTGACTTACACACCAAATAGTTATTTGGACAAAATGGCCATTTAATTTCTCTAGCTCCACCAATTACTGCTAATAGAACAGTCTCCATTTTGACGATAAGTACTTTCCACCCGACAAGAATGATTATAACTTTTCACTTCTACTTTGGCCCAACTACAGCAACTTTCAATCATGTGTCTTGCTGCCAGCAATTCTTCAATTGCTAACTTAAGAGCATCAAATCATATGAGATCGAATTGAATGAGAGGAAATTCCAATCTACTTTTTTCTTCTTCAACTCTGATATCAAAATATAATAAAATTCTTTGAAGTCTACCCAGGCATGAAATCATACGATTTACTTGTTGGCAAGATGTGATTCAGGATAGGCATAGGCAACCTAAAGGTCATGGGAGCAGCTTTGTGAAATGTCCCAGTATGAAAAACCCCCAAGTTGGTCAAATAACTATGTTAAAGAGGGCATTGTTATTTCTATAATGTCTAAAATGCATATTGTCTGGTCTATTACTGGTCAAGAAGGTAAAGCAATGCTGCCAAGAATCACAAAAAGAAAAGTGTTTCGTCCAATCTGCGAGGAGGAAAGGTGATACGGAGAGGAAGAAAAGCATACTCGGATCGATGATCCTAAATGAGGTTCCCAATACAAGGAAGATGAAATAAGAAATTCAAGGTAAAGATGTTCAACAGTACAAAATGTACATCACAGAAATAAGAATGACAAGCCAGACAAGCTAATGTGAAATGAGACATGAAAAATGGTATTAGCAGTGAGTACAGGTACAGCAAACACCAAATGCCACCATTGTCATTATGAAAGTTGGTTAAGATGGGTAGGAAAACAAGAAGGCACAAACTAAAGAAAATAGAAGATTTCAGATATTGTTTGTTGAAAGAATGGAGACTATTGCATATTCTAAGACTGTTTCTTTTACACTATTGGACAAACAAACAGGAATCTTTCTATTACTCTTGGTTGGCACACGTGACGGAGGGTGGAGTCACTCGATCACCCCCCATCTCTCTCTACCTTTCTTTCTTAATAACTATTCCCAGTCTATTCAGTTATGATTATTAGATAAATCAACAGCTACGTAATATTGTGGCAGCAAGAACGGTGCAAGCAAGGTGCAGTGTTGTGTCTCCTGGCCGAATGGTGAATGTCGAATTCAACAGCATGGCAGAATATTGAGACATGACGGAACAAACAGATGTCCTCATTAAAGGCATGTTTGTTTGCCCGAAAGTCTAAAAAGTGCTAGTTTTACAGCAGAAGACTGTTATGCTTAAGCAAACAGTTAAGGCCTCACAAATTGACCCGACATGTTGAATAAAATTTTAGTTCATGGTTTCTCCATGCTCACTATTACACTTAAATAAGGAAATCCTTATTACATTACATATTCAACACAAGATAGTAAAGCTCAATATAATCAAAAAACACTAACTCAAATTTCACCCAAAATGTCCATGATTTAGATGAAGGCGGCACATTTTCCTCGTTAACAAAAATCTACTAACACACTTCAGCAGATCAGAGCATACAAGAGACAGAAATTGGGGGAGATCAGAGAGCAACATACCTGAATTGCTCCCATAAATTTTGGGAAGAAAATTCAAAATAGTATACTTTCTATTAGATATCCGATTGTCGCAGTAAGAATCCTGCGACGTATCGTCGTTGATGTATACAAAACGTTTCATTTCTGAACCGAGAAGCACGCGATCACGCTCCGCCCTCCCGAGATAATCACACAGTAAGGAAATAACAGTCCAATTTGTCCTGAAAAGAGTGGGGGAAAGTGAGATTTTCCTGATTTTTAACGAAGATTGAAAGGGTTAGGGAAAAGGCGAGAAAGAAAGAGATCTTACCTATCTTCGTCGTTCAGTAGAGGGACAGCGGCGATCCTGTGGCGGACGCGGCGATCAGGCGGAGGATTCGCTTGCTTCACTGCAGCGATGGAGATGGATCTCTCTCTGTTTTTTTTTTCTTTTTTTTTGGGTTTGTGGGCTCGCACTTCGTAGTTCGCTCGCAAAGAGAAATTGGGCCAAAGTTATAAAAAAGGCATTACTCATAAAACTAGCATATATCGTGTTTGCCGATGAAAAATCGATCGATTTCCACCGACGAAAAAATCCAAGAAGAAAGGGAAGGGAGAGGAAAAGGAAAGAGGGCTGAGGAGAGAGTGGAGGAAGAAGTGGGAGGGGTCCGAGGGGAGAAAAGGATGGAGGGGAGAGAGCTCTGGTTGCACTCTTCTGCGCCCCCTCTCTGCGAATGAAGAAGACAGACGGACAAATATAACTTGTGAAGAAGTCATGAGAGAAAATTTCTCTTCGGTTGATTTTAAATATCATAATTTTTACGTTTTTCAAGAAAATATTAAGAACTTTAAAAAGTGCAAAAAATACTACAAACTACATCTTAATTTTTAAAAAAATATCTTCCGTCAGTCTCTTATTAATATAACTTGCATGTGCCCACACAGCCTCATTCGCTGCCCCCTTCCGTCTTCTCTGCCCGCTCCACCACTTTACCGTTCTCTCTATAAAGTAGAGAATTAGTGAAGTAGTCCTCCACCCCTTTAAACGGCTTCATTTTAGCGAACACCTTTCTGACCATCGCCTTATCATCCATATATTTCATCCACATATTTGAAGTATTGATAGAGTGTGGAAGGCACAATTTAGTTAGCATGGATCCAAGGTCTAGCATGTCACTTTTGATTTCAGATCTCCAATTTGGCACCGAAGACGAATCTTGCCCAAAGGATAACTACTCCCAGTATTGAAATCATATATGGTCGTAGTCGTGGTTGACAACCTACTCAATGGGATGCCAAAAAAATAAAGAAGTCTCTTAGGAATAATGC
Source organism: Agave tequilana (assembly GCA_038442645.1). Taxonomy (NCBI): domain Eukaryota; kingdom Viridiplantae; phylum Streptophyta; class Magnoliopsida; order Asparagales; family Asparagaceae; genus Agave; species Agave tequilana. The sequence continues at coordinate 72,888 of JAVJIF010001413.1, forward strand.
TAAGAGCAGACCTCGGATCGACTTGTATTCTCTCAATTTGTGTGGATCCAATGTACCCTGTATAATACAAGGGATTGTCATGTCGGTTGTCCTTGAGAAGCATATCTTCAGGAGTGAAGGTGATGCATAGTATTTGCTATTATACCAGACGGCATTGGGGGCATGAAACTCCATCTTCTTTGTAAGGGTTGGCAATTGTGTCAGAAATGATTCTGAAACAGCAAGAGCATCCCTAAGTGTCTCTCTTGTTTTCTTTGAGAGGCGGAGTAGTTTGTGCAGGATAATACGAGCTGGAATGTTGGCCAATTGTGCCAATATGTCAAAGCGGAAAGGAGTGTTGAGTCCTCTGAAAGGATTCATCAAAACGAATCTCCTCCTACTTTTCTTTGTCCTTAAGTATTGGGGCCTGGACAGGTGTAGCGGCTCCCAACGTCGTTGGTGGGGGTGCTCTGTCGGGTATCTGGTCATACTATTGCAAATATTGTTTATCAGAACATGTACTGTCACGCCCCACTTCTCAAAGTACGTGAAAACGGAGTCGCGATGAGAGTCGGCGACGCATATACGCGAGGAAAATACCCCACGTATACACGCTAAGCCTAAAGTGACCTGAGCAAGCTATAAATCTAAACCATAATATTAACGATCACTGCAATGTCACATATAAGCATCCACGCATGATATCATATAAAAAGAACTGGAATAAAGACAGAATCTGATGTATATCGAGAATCAGAAATAACAGGAAGACAAGAGAGAAAAGAGTATCAAAACCAAAAGAGAGAAACTCCAGCTTCTTGTGAAACGTACGAGCTCAATGAACACCTGAACAATAAGAAGACGTCCAAAATCCTGAACGTGCGAATTCAGGGTCGTCAGAAGCGACCTAGTGAGTGTGTGTGTAAAGGGAAATGTGCTCGAGCATATAACAGTGTAAGCAATAACAACATGATAAACTGAAATATAAGACAATAGAATAATCAATGTCAAGAACAAAACTATGAACGATGTATAATTGGCATCATGATAAAAGGAACCCACTAATGTCAAGATGTATAACCTAGCATGTGACTAGTCTAGTATACAATCCGTTCAGTCAGGTGGTTACGGTCAGTCACAACACATTATAATAGTTTATCATTATTAATTATATCAACGAACACCAACTGCTACCAATAATAGACGCATCCCATACTACGCCTATCACACGCATCATCGAAGTACTAAATTATTGAAACTGATTGGTTGTTGACATTATCCATGCTTTAGGCGGGTCCCGTACGTAGCCAGGACCACGGCCTCAGTTTCCTGGCGCTGAACCAGGCCGTACCGCTAGGTACTCAGTAATAGTAATCTCACTGTGAAAACAGTGGAACAATAACAGTACAGATGGGATGTCAGTCATCCCCAGGAACCCTGCAGTGGAACCCCTAGTCGGCTGCGCAACCTGTATCTTAGGTCCACCCAAAATACAGACGCTGTCTCCTCCATCAATTTCCCCAATCCCGGCGTAAGTTGTTCAATTACTTTTATTATTGAATTCAGTAAAAACAATCAATACTCATGTTACCTATAACACTGGGACGATGCGGGGATAATAACGATAACAGTACAGTGACAGTCAATCAGTAATCGTATACACAGTGAACAATTACAGTAACAGTGAACGGTAACAGTAATCGTGTATACGATGAACAATAGGACTGTACAGGGTGTTATGGTCAAATAATCTTTTCCCAGTAACTTTCAGTAACATGCATTCATACAGTAACAAGACTAGATACTGCTCAATGGATAGTCCTATCTAGAATTAATCAATATCCCGTCTATCCGTACTAAAGTGATATCAGTAACTAATCCATCAACTCAAAGTCTCAAAATCAATCACTGTGAATATCAACATTGAACCCAAGTCCAAGTATCTGATACATTAATCACCACCTCAATGAATCGGTAATTAGTCCTCTCATCGATACCAATCTATTCTAATCCTATAACCACCAATAATTGAGAACCAATAATAACTGTTATCAAACTCCAATATATATATATATATATATATATATATATATATATATATATATATATATATATATATATATATAGGGCTTACTGTACCTCAGCCTGCGGGCTGAGAGAGTTTCTCAGCCTGCGGGACGTGGCTGAATATATGCCACACATCGGTCGCAGAGTGTGGGCGCCAAAAAAATCAAAAAAACCCCGCCTAAACAATCGTGAAACAAATTGACAAAAATACCCCTTTTATATGACGACAGCGACTTCTAGCATTGAAAAGTAAAAAAATATTCCATGGTCGCATACTTAATACAGAATAAAGAATACCGGAGGAAACATGCTATCGTATAGCAATGCGACCTCCTTCAGTACTGCGACCAAAGTCGCAAACTTCTTTCTCATTACGATGGTGATGACGAGGATTAGAAGTTTAAAAAAATATTCTCATTACGATGGTGATGACGAGGATTAGAAGTTTAAAAAAATTGTATTTTGTTTTTTTTTAAATATATATAAATCTGTTTTCTAAAGTTAATTGTGTGAATTAAACTTTTTACTACTATGTCTTGGTTGAAAATGCTGTACAATTGTTACAAACCTTCATTTTAAATATTTTACGCTAAACGAATATACTGCGACCTTGGTCACAGTTAATAATTATATTACTTCACCCTTATAAATTTTTAAAATGAAAGGTTGCGACATTGGTTGCAATTGCTGGACGCAGACTTAATAAATACACTGCGACCTTGGTCGCAGTTGCTGGACTTTAGTCTTAATCAACAACAACACTGCTACCTTGGTCGCAGTTTCTGACCGTAGTCTTAATAAAATAAACGACCGTAGTCTTAATAAAATAAACTGCGACCTTGATCGCAGTTGTTGGTGTTTAGTCTTAATAAAATACACAACGACCTTGGTCGCAGTTGCTGGTCTTTACTCTTAATCAACAACATCACTGCGATCTTGGTCGCAGTTGGTGGTCTTTATAAATAATGAACAACAACACTGCGATATTGGTCGCAGTTGATGGCCGCAGTCTTAAAAAAATAATCTGCAATCTTGGTCGCTATTGCTGGTCTTTAGTCTTAATCAACAACAACACTGCGACGAGGTGACACGTCACCGCAGCAGTTGCTTAGTCGCAGACTTTGGTCACAGTGTCGACCCTGGTCGCAGTAGTTACTGTTTGCAATGTATCTTATGCGAGCTTGGTCGCAGTGTCATCTATGGTCATAGTTGTTTTGTTTGCAATGCATGGCTGCGAACAAGTTTGTAGTTTATTAAAAAAAACAAATATGCTTTTTATTTATGTCCAGGCATTTATCTCCAGGCATGTGCAAATGATACAAAACGATCTCTTATACAATAAGATTGAGTGTTACAAATACAGCAGTACAAAAGAAGACTAAACATCAAAAAAATCCCTTGTTGACTAAGAGTAATCTTCTTCTTGAGGTCTGGTGGCAGCAGAATCAATAAGATTGAGTGTTACAAAGAAGACTAAACATCAAAGTAGCCAAGAAGACTACACATCAAAAAACCTTGTTGACTAAGAGCAATCTTCTTCTTGAGGTCTGGTGGTAGCAGAATCAATAAGATTGAGTGTTACAAAGAAGACTAAACATCAAAGTAGCCAAGAAGACAAAAACATCAAAAGAGCCAAGAAGAGCCCTTGTTGACTACTAAGAGCAATCTTCTCCTGGAGGTCTCGTGGCAGCAGAATCCTCCGATTCCAACTGACCCTCCAAAGTGACGGGATACGATCTTTCGTTTATGAACATCTATTCACCAGAAGGTTATCCAGTGAGCATGGAGTTTCCTCGATGTCACTTCTGGGTAAGAGAGGAGGTTTTGAGACCTCACAGGGAATGCTACCCACCACTATATTCACCACATCCCCCGCCGTCATACCCACTCTGACCATCCGTTACCAGCAAGCTTGACTGGTGCATCAAGTCAGAGCAGATCTCGGTGAGGCTTAAGTCCTCGTCAGGGATCATGACTTCTTCCCTTGTGAACGACGAGGACCATGACTTCTTCCCTTGTGGACGATGAGGTCTGACTTCTTCCCTTGTGGACGAACATCGATCAAGTTCGTCCGTAGGGTCATCTTCATCCATGGAGGCAGGCCCCTGTTAGAGACTCTGAAGAAGGCGGAAATTCTCAGAGCAATTGCTCTCGAAAGAAAACAGTCTAATTATGGGCTGTTAAAGGGAGAGGGTGAGTCCTATTTATAGGCAGCCCATAATAACCATAATTAATGGTTCATTAATCAGAATCGTCGGCATTAATGGTCTCCAACCGCCAGCGCCGGTTTGACATTAAAAGACATTAACGCCTAAACCCAATGAAGAACCGACGCGTAGACAACCGCTTCGGGAAACAACGAATGGTGCGGGGTTCGTCAACATAGACTTGACGTTAAAAGATCTCATAAAATCTTTATGACAGGTCGCGTCTCACGGACTGACTCCAAGTCGCATCAGACAACAGACAACTTTTCATTTTTCATTTAGATTCAAAAAATGACTTAATCCAAAAAACAACACTTAATAAAACAATACTTACTTAACGTACTGCGACCAAAGTCGCAGTCCATGTAATGCAACCCTAGATTGCAGTTGCTGGCCATCTTTATCAATAACAAACACTGCGACCTTGGTCGCATTTAACCATGTACACTGCGACAAAAGACTTTGGCTAAGGTCGCAGTTTAAATGTACAATGCGACCAAAGACTCTGACTACATTATATTCAAAAAAATTAATTACTTAACGTACTGCGACCAAAGTCGCAGTCCATGTAATGCAACCCTAGATTGCAGTTGCTGGCCATCTTTATCAATAACAACACTGCGACCTTGGTCGCATTTCAACATGTACACTGCGACCAAAGACTTTGACTAAGGTCGCAGTTTAAATGTACAATGCGACCAAAGAGTCTGACTACATTATATACAAAAAAATTAAACTATAAAGTAGAATTTTATCGCAGGCTGAAAAAATTGATCTGAAAAGATTTTATATTTTCAAAAAAAATTTTATCGCAGGCTGAAAAGGAGAAACTAGATCTTTAAAAAAAGAGGTAAAGAAATAGGGCGAAAAGTAATTTATATCCTATAAAGAGCGGCAAAAATAAAAGGGGGAAAAAATAATAATAAACAATAAGGAAAAGTTATCATAAGGGGTATTTGGTAATTTAACTTCTACTTAAAAGCGGGCCGCAAGTCAGTGAGGTGATAAATTGAGCCACGTCACCGCAGGCTGAGAGAGTACTCTCAGCCCGCGGGCTGATATACATTTTTCTCATATATATATATATATATAATGTGGTTACCGATATCAATAAAATCACTCCTACTATAGCTCTATCTTTACAACTGAATAACTGCAATCACTAGGAATAACTGCAAATCGCTGATATATTCAGGTCCCGACATATAAAATACATAATTATCTATATTTAACTAATCATCACTATCTAATCTGATTAAGATCATCATGTATTCTCACTTCTATTAAGCTCAATCACAAGATTCAGAAAATCTAAGTAACTAATTAATTATGATCATACATGCACTAGCTCAGGTTAACCCAATCTACGCCTACTCCCCAACCCAAGATCAAGTCCATCACCATCGAGTTCACTAATCAAATCGATCAATTTCAGGTCAACTCCAACTCTAACTATGTCAATGCCAATCCAAGTATCGGTAGGTCAATCTATCGGTTAAAGCAATGTCATATCTAAGACTTTCTCGATATCCATAGAAATTCTCATCGGAATAATCACCAACATCTGCCGACAAACAATATGCATAAGATCGGTCCTCTATCCTCAAATATGAAATAGTTCAACTGATCAATAGATCAAAAGAAGTCACAGCAAAAGGTATATCTCCACTAGTCCTGAATCAAAGTGGTAAATAACTACACATGAAATGACACTAATAAATACTCTGATCAATAAAATAAATAAGGTGAATGTTCGCTCATGTCTCATAAAGTGATACAGGTAACCACATTGGTAAAATACATCAAATAGTCACATGAAATGATAAAAATAAAACACAAATACATGTAAAGAACGGTAAATAAGGAATTTAGGCAAAAACAAACACTCACATAAAATAATATCAAAATACTCAATAAGAAAATAAAGAACACTCACCTAGACTTATCACGAGTCCGATAAATAATTTGAAGAATCTACATTAAATACATATGAATTAGAATTTATCGAATTCTACATATATCAAATTTTTTACATGAGATATCTTATTCATTCAGTATTTTAAATTAAATATAGATGGTCTAGGTCTTAAAGCAAGGTTGTATAATAATGTATAGAATTTATGAGATTATTTAGATTTTATTTACTGATTTTTTTGTGGGGTTTAAATGGTTAAAAACTTGCAATTTTCTTAACGAGTCTGAATGTTGAAGTAGCGGTGTCAACTTAGAAAACAGTGTTTCAGTCCAATATAATTTGCAATTAACCCCAAAAATTTTCAGTAGATGCTAGGGGCTATCTAGATATTTATTCCTATATTTATTTATTTTTTCAAATTTTTATCTAGCCAAAAACAATTGTTTTTCAATATGTTAACGGGTCTGTTTTTGTATCTGGGTCGGGTTAAAATGGATTAGAACCCAAGATCTGTGGGCTGGTTTGCAATTGGGTTTCTGAATATTGGCCCTGAATTTAACTCTTTTTTTTTTCTTTTTTTTGGTTTCTGGTTTCTGGCCTGGCCCAATGAACTAGGCCCTATAATTTTCCTTTCTTTTTTTCTTTTCTTTCTGGACCAGGCCCAATGGCGGCCTAGTTTTTTTTTCTTTCTTTTCTTTTTCTGGCCTGGCCCATTGGCCAGGCCCATTCTTTTTCCCTTTTTTCTTGACTTGGGCCTGGACCAGTGGCAGCCCAGGCCACTGGCCTGGCCCATTTTCAGGCCTCCTGTTTTCCTTTTTTTCTTTTTTTTTGGGTTTGGGCTTGGCCTGGCCCAATAAGCCAGGCCAAGTTTCCTTTTTCTTCTTTTTCCTTTTTATTTCTTTTTTTTGGGCTGGGCCAGTGACTGCCCATTTCATTTTTTTTCCTGGAGGGGGCGGCCAGCAGCAGCTGCTCCCTTTCTTTTTTTTCCTTTTAGTGTATATATATATATTCGAGAATATTTTCTTTTCTTTTTTTTTCTTCATTAATGATGTAATGATAAATTAGCCTATGTATATAATTTAGGTCATTGGTTAGGTTCTAAAAAAATTTCTTTTTTGAATAATTTTTTTTTAGCATGCAATTTATTAGATCCAAACCAATTCATTTTTTTTCTTTTCAATATTCCAATTGGGGTAATAATTTATTACTTTTATATATTTTATATAAACAAAGGTGATATTTTTTTTTAATGAAATAAAATGATCCGTGGAAAGAGTTAAACATTATAAATTATTTAAATTCTAGTTCAACAATTTAATTTTTCAATTAGATCATAGACAAGAATTCTAGATGAAAATTTATGGGAATACAAATCTAATCATGAAACATTAAATCAAATTTTAATTCATAAAAGTTTGATTTTTTACTTACTTGGATTTAGCCTGCTTCTCAATCTCCACGCATCCTTCTCAACCTCCACGCCTCGGACCCGTTCCCCATCACGATCAACTCCAATACCAAGGAGGGTGAAGAGAATGAGAAATGATGGGTTGGGAGTTCTTTCTGATTGTCTTTCTTTCTTTTAGGTTAGGATTTTTAGTAATCGGTTTGTTAAGATGTGAATCCAGCTTGTTAGGATAATGATCCCTAAAGATCTTTTGAGATCTTTCAGTTGAAAATTTGAAACTTAAATTGGCTTTAGATTTGTTTAAATAAATTAGACTTCCAACCTAATCACACGCCAATGTGACATTATGGTTTGGGTATTGGGATTTGGTAAAAAGACATGGGTTTAAAACTTTGAATAAACAATTTATGCACAAATTTATATTTTATTATTTTTACTATATATTTATATCATTTTTTTGTTTAATTTTTATTTTCTTTTCTTTATTTTGGGTATGAGGTAAATGAGTTGTGGTTTATTGGATAATAGGATTATGGGTTGAAAAGGAGATCAAATAGGAATAACACCAACCATAACATAATAATAATAGCAATGCTAATACTAATATATAAAATATAATACATACATATACTGGTATATATGTAAATCAAAAACATATACACTTAATTTGCATGTACATGTATTTATATACATGTATAAAATAAATTAATCAATAATAATAAGTAAATCTAAATACACTAAATAAAAAAAGAAATACAGTATTATTAGTTAGGGGATATTACATGTACCCACCGGCTGCGAGGTGGCGGGCTGTGTTGCTAAGGCAAACTTCTCTCCTTCCACGTCATTGAGAGAGGTTACAGTCACAGAGTCGTCATCTGGTGCGAGAAAGACGACATTACATGACTTGTCTTTGAGCTTAGGCTTGCTAGTTTCCATTGCCCATTTTGGACAATATCTGAGTGGACCCACATGATCTCTCCAGATTCTATCGTCATTGGAATGAGGCCCTTAGTTTTCCGCTTTTCAGCAATTGGGTTGATGGTATCCAATATGGCCTTAGGGACTGGCACCAAGCCATCTTGAACAGTCATCTTCGGGAAGTGATCGGGGTGAAACCAGCACTTGAAAATGTGTGTTATGAAATCAATGAAAAGTTTGTGCGCGCTAATATTCCCTCGATACTTCCGTTATAGCATTGGCTCAACGGGTCGAATCCACAGGGACGGGAGGCGATAGAAACATTAACAATTTTTATTCACGTGTTATGTTAACAAGTTCTTCTTTGTAAAAGAATGAGAAAAAGAGAAAAGAAAAGAAAATCCAGAAGTGAAAGGTGAGAAGAAGGCAATGAAAGCGATGTGAAAATAAAAGAGAAGTGGTTTGGAAAACAAAATAGAAAATAAGATGAAGCTAATGGTAAAGAAAATGAAAGCAAAGGTGAACTAAGAGGATGGTAAAAATAACGATAGAAAAAATGATAAAAGATTTTGAAATTGTTTTTTAAAATAAGGTAAAAGAAAACTCATGGCTACTAACTACTAATTGATCCACTAACCATGCTAACCTGTTGACTGAGATTTCCTGCACACAAAATGTAGTATTTTGTTTTAAGAATAGGATGTGCAAGTTCTCAATTCTAATCCGCTGTAGCAAGGCTATGCGGGTCGTGATCCTCAGGAAGGGACTGCGATGGAAGCGTTAAGCAAGTTTTTCTAAAGTTTTTATTTTTATTAGTTAAATTAGAAAGGAAGTGGTATTTACAATGGGTCGGCAAATAAAGAATTGGGAGAAGTTGTGATTTAATCTACAAAAAGAAAAGAAAAGAAAAAGAAAACTTACCTCTTCAGTCTGCTTACCGTTTGAACCGTTGCGATGATTTACCTTTTCTTGGAAGGCGTACAAGCATGGCATATAGGATCGTCCGCCTTCTTAACTATGGAATAAAAAGCAACTATGAAGACCTGTTCATCGCCATAGGCCATCAAGGTTCCTTCTTCGGCTAGGTATTCTCGGAGCAGTTGGATCTCATGGTGGGCAAGACATTAGAGAAAGAAACAATGTCATAAAAAATAGAAGAACGATGATAGAACAAAGATAGAGACACAATAAAACAAGAATAGAATAAAAAGAACAAAAACAAGCTTTGATTTGACTATTAAACAATGGTGGAAAATTACAACTTACACCGGCTGTCACCATCAGTACAAGTGGATCCCTTTCTCCATGAATACATCATCTCCTCTCAGCTTTCACAAAAAGAAAATAAAAATTTACAATGGAAGAAATAAAATCTAAACTACAAGAAAACCTAAAAACCCTAACTTTTGGCCCTTTGCTGGACGCTGGACGACTCTGTACGTTGCACTGCAGGGGGTATTTATAGCTTCAGAAGGGAGAAGAATCCTGGATAAAGTCGCGCACGAAATCTGGTAGTCTGCTTCATCCAAAATGCCGCAAAAACCTGGTCTTTGCCGCAATTTTGCGGCAATACTGGCTCTGCTGGCCACGCGCTTTGGCGCGTGGCCTCTCCTGATCCGTTCATCTGGGTGTTTGCTTCTGGAAGTGTGATCCTGGCTCTTCATCTTGGGATTTCGAGATAACTTAGAAATCAAGTTACCTAGATCTTGAATTCTCCCAATCTCTTTTAAACGAATTTCCTTATCTCTGCATCTTATCTTTGTCTTTCATCCTCATCTGCAAGTGTTTAGGGTTGGGTAGAATTCTATCCTTCCCTCATCTTTAATAATTACAACTTTAGCCCTTGTGTATTTGCACTTTGATAATTGATATTTGCGCTTTTGCACCTGGGCTTCAAACATGGGCTTGGATCTGGGCTTTTGGGCTCTTTTAAGCTTTATTTATTATTAAAATAATAATTCGAGGCCTGCACACAATAAATAATAAAATATTAATAATTGTGCAGAATTAAATGAATAAATATGAAAATGTGATGGTAAATGTTATGATAAAAATGCACTTTTGACTACCAATCACACCCCCACACTTATCTTTTTGCTCGTCCTCGAGTAAAAACAAAGAAAAAGAAAAAGTTAATCTAACCTAACTCACTTTCGTAGGAATCACGATTGCACTTAGCACGTGCAACAAGCCGTTAAACCTCTAGGTTACCCTAGAGGACGAGTGTTGTCTCGTGAGGGTTTTCAGCGGATTGCACCCACAAAATCCATAAAAAGAAAATATTTGAATTATTATTGAAGAGACTAAGTAGTCTATAAATTTTAGGATCCTCATTTTTATTCATTCTTATACTTAGTCTTTATAAAGTAAATTGTTTTCATTTTAGGTAAGGGTCAAAATTGAACTTCTAATATAGTCTTTTTCGTTACCAAAAATCATATGCATCCTTATGAATTTATACTAGGAATTCCTTAACTTGGACTCTCATGCCTCTATATATATATATTTTCTTTTTTTTTAATATGTATAACGCATCTAATTTTCTTTCGTATAAGCATTAAGGCTTCTTGAGGCCCTCATACCTAACTAATTGACTATTAGATGTGTTAATACATATATAAGTAATTTTTCTTAATTTCCTTAGGCTTTCTAATCCACCCATGTAACGAACTTAAAGTCGATGACTCCCAAACCGGTTGGCTTTAGGGCACCAGGTGAGAAAACACCCCGCGGACTCAAATTCGAGTGAACTAGGCCCCAAAACTAAGGACTTTATTTTATTTACTCACTTTAGGCATGAATACTTATGCTTCTTGAGGCACATGTATCAGCTTAATTGGTGATTTTTTTTTCTTTTTTTTTTCTTTTTTTTTTATGAGGCGCAAGGTCTTTGTCTTAGAATCCTAGATATGCATTTGGTATGCACATTTCATTAAGGTAAAAATTAAGACTAACTACTTATTCAATTTCTCCTCCTATACTTAAAAATTCAACAATTTATTTATTTTGACCAAGTTTTTAGAAATCCTAATCATGATTTTCCTAATCCTTAAAACTAACTTAGGTTTCTTTCAAAAAAATAAGTCAAAATACTGTCCTTTTTATAACATTTTTTTAAATTTTTTTTTTATTAGCAAATTTTGTTAGCGTCTACTTATGTTAGTATGTTAGTAAAGCCCACCCCCACACTTATATCATGCATTGTCCTCAATGTATGAATGAATGCATATATGCATGAAACAGAACAAGGGAAGGCGGAAGTTACCTTAGGGTGGTGGTTCCGGAGGTGGTCTAATTGGTCCACGAAATGCGGCCCAATCAAGATGACAGATAATTTGGTGGAACCCACCAGAAACTTTCCTTACATAACCCACTAAAATATATGTATAATCAATTTTTAGTATTTCCACCCCATCAAATTTCCAAATTTCATAATAAATTTCAGAGTTAATTGTCTCAACCTCCTTGTCCCAAAATGGAGTATGAAAAGATGAAATTATTGACTTGGACATTATAGGTACGGGAACGAATACCGACTCAAGGAAGATGCTCAAATCAAGTAAGGGCTCAGGAGTCGGGCTAGGTTCAAGAATTGAGTCCAAGTCAAGAAATTGAAACTCAGGTCCACAATTTTCTTCCCACAATGGAATGTGACCTAATATGGGTGATATCTCTTTACTTCCAATATTAAGGAATTCTAGCTCATCGCCATACAATTCTTCAAAACTAAGGTCAACATCTTCCGTCAGAATTGTACAATCAGTTTCAGAAGTAAAGAGATTGTGAGAATCTAGGTCGCATATCTCATTGGGTTCAATGTAATAAAAAGAACTTGCCAATTTATCCATAGGATTTTCAAAATTGCACAATTGGTCAAGTTCAATATGATCATCTAAAATGGGTGATTCAATTTCATTATGAATTGGAATAGGATCCAATGTTGACTCGGGAAAAGTGAAATCAGGTGAAGACACTGGAGTCATTATTGGATCAGGAAATAAAATTGAATCATCAAGTTGGGGATCAAGATCATATTCATCCTCAAGTTCTATTTTAGGAAAGGAAAAACTTGCCAAATTATCAAGAATTGGAGTTTCGGCAAGTTCAATTGATGGCACTGAAATAGAATCTTCTTGTCCAAAGCAACTTGGTTCGTCGGCTCTAAAAGAGTGGTCAGCGATATCAGAATTAGCCGGACGGTGAGAACGTAAGGATTGAACCATCAAATCTATGTCATGCTCACGAGCTAATCTAGCCTGAGTCATGGCTTCAAGCCTCTTTGTGATTGGGCTTGGAAAAAGGAAGTGTAATCGTGATGAAGTTGTGAGTCGGTGGACTCACGCATCATCATGTCTAAGATTGATGGTAGTTGTTGCTTGGACTCGTGCATACTTATCATTTCCCCGATAGATGGTAATCTATTCTGAATGGGGGGATCAGAGTATGAATCATTGAAAGAATGTGGACTAGATGGATATGAAGGACAATTTGGTTGAGAATTAAACTCGGGGGACTCGAAACCCCATGAACTCTGTGAAGAGTTGAAAGTATGAAAATTAAGGTCATAAGATGGGGAGTGTGGGTTATAGTCATTCGGATAAGACCATTCCGGCATACTAGATTGGTCAAAGTTATGATATGCCGGGTTGGTAATATCCGAATAATAGTTAGGTGTGTAATATGGATTAAAATTGGAATTATTATTATATGCCATATCACACCAACACAAACAAAGAAAAAAGAAAACAAACAAATAAACAAACAAAAAAAATTCTAACCTAAGTTAGGGTAGACCTATGACCTAGACGACTCCTAACTGGTTAGACTGTCCACGGGAGGTAGGGTGCAGACTTTGACCACAAGTTAATCAGCCAGGTCAGGGCAAGATTGGTGGGAGGTTTTCCGTCAAAGACGTTCCTTAATTAAATAACCACCACTCTTCGGGCTTTCGGCCCTCAATCCCTTTTCTAGACACTGATTTAGCAAGAGTCAACTTCCAGCACTGTTCCTCCTTAGGATAATCTCCTATTGAGTCCGAGATGTCCCTAGGGCCAACGTCTACTAATTTTTAAGTTAGGCTTGGGTTAGTGAGTGCTTTGGATATGATTTTTGGGCTAAGGAAGGGTGATGAAATCCCCACCTTATCTTGTTAATGGGTTATGCCCTTAAGATGAATTAGTGCAAGTGTACAAGATAAATAGATAAGAATCACTCAAAGCAGAAAATCAACCAAGAGATGAGTCCTACGCTACATGCTATGCGTACATACCTTGCTCCAGCACTCTTCAACAGTAAAATAAAGTAATTGAAAAGACACGTGCCTAATATGCAAACGTCTAATCAATTTTTATTAAACAACACATAGTTTACTGTTGAATTAATTAGCAGTAAGCAGGGTTATCTCAGAACAAAGTTAACAGACCAGAAAACAGATATGACAATTTGTAGCAACCTGCAGAAAACTGAGTCAGTAATTCACTGCTATTGCCGCGGATCCGCGGCTATTGCCGCGTTTCTGCGGCAAAGTAGCAGGCTCTGCTGCTCTGGCTTCGAGGGCAGAGGCACAGAGTTGCTATATGTCCACTTCTGCTGCTGTTTCCTGTTCTCTAAACCTGCAAACAGAAAAGAATAAAAGAATAATTAGTTAAGTTTTTTTTATTTATTTAGAGAAAAACTTACCGTCCCTCCCCTGCAACGACGCCAATTTGTTGACTGAGATTTCCTGCACACAAAATGTAGTATTTTAGTTTTAAGAATAGGATGTGCAAGTTCTCAATTCTAATCCGCTGTAGCAAGGCTATGCGGGTCGTGATCCTCAGGAAGGGACTGCGATGGAAGCGTTAAGCAAGTTTTTCTAAAGTTTTTATTTTTATTAGTTAAATTAGAAAGGAAGTGGTATTTACAATGGGTCGGCAAATAAAGAATTGGGAGAAGTTGTGATTTAATCTACAAAAAGAAAAGAAAAGAAAAAGAAAACTTACCTCTTCAGTCTGCTTACCGTTTGAACCGTTGCGATGATTTACCTTTTCTTGGAAGACGTACAAGCATGGCATATAGGATCGTCCGCCTTCTTAACTATGGAATAAAAAGCAACTATGAAGACCTGTTCATCGCCATAGGCCATCAAGGTTCCTTCTTCGGCTAGGTATTCTCGGAGCAGTTGGATCTCATGGTGGGCAAGACATTAAAGAAAGAAACAATGTCATAAAAAATAGAAGAACGATGATAGAACAAAGATAGAGACACAATAAAATAAGAATAGAATAAAAAAAACAAAAACAAGCTTTGATTTGACTATTAAACAATGGTGGAAAATTACAACTTACACCGGCTGTCACCATCAGTACAAGTGGATCCCTTCCTCCATGAATACATCATCTCCTCTCAGCTTTCACAAAAAGAAAATAAAAATTTACAATGGAAGAAATAAAATCTAAACTACAAGAAAACCTAAAAACCCTAACTTTTGGCCCTTTGCTGGACGCTGGACGACTCTGTACGTTGCACTGCAGGGGGTATTTATAGCTTCAGAAGGGAGAAGAGTCCTGGATAAAGTCGCCCACGAAATCTGGTAGTCTGCTTCATCCAAAATGCCGCAAAAACCTGGTCTTTGCCGCAATTTTGCGGCAATACTGGCTCTGCTGGCCACGCGCTTTGGCGCGTGGCCTCTCCTGATCCGTTCATCTGGGTATTTGCTTCTGGAAGTGTGATCCTGGCTCTTCATCTTGAGATTTCGAGATAACTTAGAAATCAAGATACCTAGATCTTGAATTCTCCCAATCTCTTTTAAACGAATTTCCTTATCTCTGCATCTTATCTTTGTCTTTCATCCTCATCTGTAAGTGTTTAGGGTTGGGTAGAATTTTATCCTTCCCTCATCTTTAATAATTGCAACTTTAGCCCTTGTGTATTTGCACTTTGACAATTGATATTTGCGCTTTTGCACCTGGGCTTCAAATATGGGCTTGGATCTGGGCTTTTGGGCACTTTTAAGCTTTATTTATTATTAAAATAATAATTCGAAGCCTGCACACAATAAATAATAAAATATTAATAATTGTGCAGAATTAAATGAATAAATATGAAAATGTGATGGTAAATGTTATGATAAAAATGCACTTTTGACTACCAATCATAACCTCTTAGTGATAGTTGCCTCACATGGATCCTTGACCATCACTAATCCTTGGCTTCAAGAGACGATACTGAGCATGGCCCATAAGATTGTTCTTCTAAATTCAAACAATATATCCATACCACATAACAAGTTGCAAGCTACTATTAAATCATCAAAACCGGTTAGAGGTGAGCATGAAATAAAGAAGACATTACAAGTTAGCAAGTTAGTAGGTTAGGTGTTAGAAATGTTAGAATGTTAGAATCCATCATCATGAGCCATCAATGGCTCTTGCAAGAGTAAGGCCTTGTAGAAGCTATTAGATTCATGTGGATTATCAAGTAAGTGGTTAGATGGTTAGTGGTTAGTAGTTATATTGCCATGAGAAGAAGAAATTAGCTAAGCATCATGTAGAAGATAGAGAAGATTACAATGGAGAAGAAAGAAGACACCTTTATATAGATTGTCACCATCTATTACATCAATATCTCTCTCTCTCTGAATCTCTTTGCCCTACTACAAGATCTAAAAAGAAAATGAAAATACAAAAGAAAAGAAGAAGAACACCTACACTACACTATACTAAAAGATAGAAAATCTAGTCTAAATCCAAATCTACTTCCGTTTCAGGCCTCTACAGGGGTTTTTATAGGCAAAGGAGGGTTCTAGAAGACGAGATAAGGCAACGCATCGAAGATCGACGCGTGGCCCCACTACATTGCCGCAAAACAGGGAATTAAGTCCCTGGTTTTGGTGAGCATGTTCCCGTCACTTCTAATACCTTCTTGGTATACTTGGATTCTGGTATTTTCGCCCAGATATTCGTCTGATGTGCGCAAGGGTCTAGGTTCAATGCATTTTCTAGAATTTCCCTTGCTTGGCCTCCAAGAAATCCGGATTTAATTACCTGAAAATGGGTTTAATTAAGCTCTTATTACCCTTTTACCCTTCTTGTCTTGATTATCTACAAGAGTGACCAAAACACGGTTTAGACCGACATTTTATTCATAAATCAGTAGGAAATACGATATAATAATGTAGAACTGTAGACTAATCACCCCCACACTTATCTTTTGCTCGTCCCGAGCAAACCAAGAAAAGAAAAACTATACTACAAATGTTATTACATTACTTTCACAGGTAACGCGATTGCATTGAGTGTGTGTAATAAGCCGTTAAACCTCTAGGTTACCCCTAGAGCAGGAGTTTTGTCTCCTGAGGGTTTTCAGCGGATTTCACTCACAAAATTCATAAAGAAAAGAAATAAAAAAAAGACAAATGTTAGTATTTTGAAAACATATTTTGAAAGAGAGACAAGTTTACGAAATATTTTTGCAAAAATATAAGCGATCTAAGATCATAAGTCCACCAAAAATTATTCTCCCTTAATCTTAGTCTATATGCAAGATCTTGTCTTCAATTAAGATAAGAATTCAAAATTGGATTGAATATTTTATTCTTCATAAAACCTAGATAATCTGTACTTTGTGATAGTGAAAATTTCTGGGATTTCAACTCCAACCATCAAGCCATTTATTTATATATATTTTTTCTTTTTCTTTTTTTTTTCTTCCCTTAGTTTTCTTAGCCTATCTAGATCACCCGGGTAGTGAGCCTTTAACCGATGACTCCCAGACCAGACGGTTCTTAGGACACCAGATGAGAAAACATCCCTCGGGTTTAAGAACTCGAGTAAACAATGCCACAAAAGTAAGAGGGATTATTTGTTCTTTATTACTACTTCTAGGCGTGAATAATCATGCTTCTTGAGGCATAATTATCCAGCTTAATAAGTGATTTTTTATTCATTTATACCATATATTTTTTATTTTTATTTTTTTGCTTTTTGACATTTTAGGTCTTTGTTTTCATCCCAAAAATGTGTAAGTGTGAAGTGCAAACTATCTAAGGCAAAAAATTCAAGATAAAATTTTCTCCCCAATCTTTTATACTTAACCTATAATTTTAAATAAGATCCATTATTTCAACTAGGTTTAAGATGTCATAATGTAAGGCTTCCTTAATTTCTAAGATCATCTTAATTTTCTTTAAAATAGATCAAAACTTTGTCTCTTACTTCAAAAAGTTTTTAAAGAAAGAAAAATTCTATCAAAAGGAAAGATTTCTAAAAGTACCCTAAAAGAAGTGAAAAAGAAAGAAAATCTAAAAAACTCTATATTAGTAAACCCTCCCCCACACTTATCTTATGCATTATCCTCAATGCATCGTGAATGTATATATGCATGAAACAAATAGAGAGGGAAGGAAAAATCACCTCAAGGTGGTGGTCTAATTGGTCCACGAAATACGGCCCAATCCAATTTGCATGGAGTCTGGAGGAACCCACCAGAGCCCTCTATAATACAACCCATTATTATGATGTATATATGAATGATTTTTATTAAAAATTTAACCCCATCTAATTTCAAATTTTCAAAATAATTTCGGAGTCATTATTATGAACACCCTTGTCCCAAAATGAAGTGTGAAAGGATGAAATGATTGATTTGGACTCAGGAAGCACACGAACGACTACTGACCCAGGAATTTGACTTAAGTCAAGTGAAGGTTCTGGAGTCGAGATTGGTTCAAAAAGTGGATCGAAATAAAGAAGTTGAAATTCTAATCCACATTCATTTTCCCACAACAGAATGTGACTTTCTAAGATAGGTGATTCAAGTTCAAGAATAACAGGTATGAGAATCAAAACTGACTCTAAAATATTGCTCAAGTTAGGTAACAAAACAGGAGTCAATATTGATTCAGGAATTTGAACTGGATCACAAATTTGAGAATCTAGGTCACATTTTTTATTAAGTTCAATTTCATAAAAATGAGAACTTGCCAATTTGTCAATGGGACTTTCATAAGTATGAAATTGGTCAAGTTCAATTTGTTGATCATAAAAGATTGGCGATTCAATTTCATGATGGATTGGCACAGGACCCAATGTTGACTCTGAAAAAATCCTGAAATCAGGTAAAAATACCTCAGCCATTATGAAATCAGGTAGTGAAATTGAATTACCAAGTTGAGATTTAGGATCATACTCATGCTCAAGTTCAATCTCAGGAAAAGGATAACTTGTCAAAATGTCAATGGGATTTTCAACATTTGAAGTTTGGTCAAGTTCAGATGGGTGTGCTGAAATTGAATCTTGGTTTTCAAAATGACAAGAGTTCTGGGTCAGATCAATAGAGTTAGGGATAGCTGAATTGGTCAAAGGTTGATAAGATAGAGTTTCCTCATTCCTATAAATGCTAACCAATTGACTCAATTGTGTTTCCAACCTATTGATAGACTGGGTAGAAGATTTTTGAAATTGTAGCGCGGACTCCTGCAAGATTTCTATACTCTTTTATAGATATGATTTTTCTTCAAGTGGATGTTCTAGAAAGGGAGTGTAGGAATCTTAGTTTGAAAAGATTGTGAAGATTATGAATCTAACATATTTTGAGATTGAAGCTTGGACTCACGCAAGAGTTCCTTACTTGTTTCTAGGGCAGATGGTTGTTCATTATGAGGAGGTGGAACTGAGTAAGACTCTTAAAAATATTGTGGAATTGGAGAGGCCATCATTTTCTGAAATTGTCGCTCGGCCTCTTATAGGTTGGCTTCTATACTCTTTTCTAACTCAGATTTTTTTTCAATTGGTAGTTCTAGAAAAGGAGTATAGGAAGTGAAATCGGGAAATGAATACTGTGAAAATTATGGACAAGGTGGTTGAAAATTTGACTCGGGGGAGGTGAATCCCCATTGACTCTGTGAAGAGTGAAAATTATTTTGAAAATTATGGTTATAAGATTGGGGGTATGGGTTGTATTGATTCGGATAAGTCCAACCCGGTGTATTTGGTTGGTTCATATTGTAAAAAGACGGGTTGGAATTATCTGAATCAAATGGAGTCGGTGTGAAATATGGATTCATATTAGGATTAAAAGAATTGTTATTGTTGAATTCTATTTCACAAAGAATCTCAAACAAAAAAAAAAGCAAACAACAAACAAAAAGAAATAAAATCAAAACCAAGCCTATACTAGGGTTGACCTAGACCTAGACGACTCCTAAGTGATCGATTACCCGGGGGAGGTTGTTGCTTGAATCCGACCACAAGCTAATCGGCCAGGTGGGACAGAATACGGTGGGAGGTATCCGTGCGTAAGCAACGAGCCTTAATTACGCCAAATCACGGTATCTTCGAGGCGTAACCTCTAAATCCCCAACCTTAAACACCGATTTCACAAGAGTAAAATTCAAAACAAGTTCCACCCTCGGTCAATCGTTTAATGAGTCCGAGATGTTCCTAGAGGCCAACGTCTATCAATTTTTATTAGGGCTTGGGTTGTGTGAGTGGGGAGGTGGTTTTTGGGTTAAGGAAGGGTGATGAAATCCCCATCTTATCTTGCATTTTGTTATGCCCTTAAATCCAATTCGTGCAAGTGTGCAATATAGACAAGAATATAACACAAAGCGAATAATTCACCCACGTGTTTGTCCTATGCTATATGCAATGCCATATGTACATCTCAATCCAGATCACAACAACAGAACAAAATACAGTATATTGGAATTGAATTGACACGTGCGTAAATGCAAATGTCTCTTTTCCATTAATTTGGGTAAGAAAAAACTTACAAAAAGGGTCAAGTAGCGAAATTACAAGTATTTCTTTATAGAAAGAAAAAAGAAAATTACAAGTAGATCTCCTCTGAGATTTCTGGGGATGTGTGCCGGTGGGAGTCTGATCAGTGCGCGACCACTTTGTCCCGTTGACGATGCGAGCGATCGATCTTCGAATACTACTGCTTGAAAATTTCTTCTCGCCTGGTTCCGGAGATTCCTTGAGAGGGAGGAAGATCTTAGGGTATTAACACCCTGAATTGATCCTTGTAGGATTAGAGAAGTGATTCTCTGAATTCTTGGAAGCGAGAGAGTAAATCTCTTGTTGGCTTATGCTTTGAAGCCACCAAAGAAGTCTATGCTTTTCAAAGCTTTTCTTGGACTTGAATTTCTTCAAGACTGTGAACCTATTGGACTTGAATCTTTTCAAGACCCTGAGCCAAGCTTACTAGTGGGCTATTTATAGGCTCAATGGGGAGTTATGATTCTCTTGATTGTCTCCCCTTAATGAGGGATCATGGGTGTAACTACCATTAATTCTCCTTAATTGGCTTGTCTTAATGAGGGTCATGGGTGTAACTACCCATTAACTCCCCTTAATTGGCTCCTCTTAATGAGGGATCATGGGTGTAACAATTCATTAACTCCCCCCACTAATTTAGTGCGGCAGTTACTTTCCTCATGTGGAGCTAGCCTCTTCAGGAGAAGCTATCAAGAAAGCTTCCGGCGAAGCTAGAATTAGCTTCAGGCGAAGCTGTAAGTTAGCTCTCTGGAGCTATGAAAAGCTTCATGCGAAGCTATCAAGAAAGCTTTCGGCGAAGCTGTAATTTAGCTCTTTGTGGAGCTATGAAGAGCTTCATGAGAAGCTATCAAGAAAGCTTCCGGCGAAGCTAGAATTAGCTTCAGGTGAAACTGTAAGTTAGCTCTCTGTGGAGCTATGTAACACCCCGCTCCCAGAATACGTACTTAGTTGCGTATTCAGATTTTTCGATCGTATTTTTCGATTTACTTCCTGTATTTGTTTTGTATTATGAATTATTTCTATGATCGTTTGTCTTGGATCCGGATTCACGGACTCGGAGTCAGCCCTAGTCTGAACCGAGGACCGATCCTAGGGTATTACTCGATTTGGTCTTTCTGGTATTTAGATTTGACCGATTTTAGTTTTAAACATCATTTTCCAATATTTTAGATTTTTTATGATTTTCTGGAATTTTCCTGAATTAAATTGAAAATCTTCAAAACCGGTGTCGACCAGTGCCGCTGACCGATTTCCGGATTTTTAATTTACAAACGGATTGGAATTACTAGAAGTGTCTTTTTACATTATTTCTTAAAATCACATTTCCTATCTAAATACTTTTTCTGAGGATTTTATGAATTTATGAAAATTCCACCGGATTGGGTGTCGGCCAGTATCGCTGGTTGGTTCCAGGATTTTTAGTTTACAATCGGAATTGAATTTCTGAATTCCGCTTTCACTTTACTTCTTAAAATCATATTTTATTCTTTAATACATTTTCTGGGATTTTTCTGAATTTATCAAAATCCGGCCGACCCGGTGTAGACCGGTATCGGCGGTTGACTTCCGGATTTTTAATTTGAAAATGAGATTTTATTTCTGAAAATCGATTTCATATTATTCCTCAGGATGACATTTTCTACCTCTGGGTATTTTTGGGGATTTTTCCGGAACAGTCGATATTTCTCGACTATATTAAAATATTATTATTTTTCTAATCTCCTCTTTTCTTTCTTTCTTTCTTTCCTTTTCTTTTCTTCCACCAACTCCAGCCCACTCCCCTCCACGTGGGCGACACCACCCCCCATCTCTCTCCCATCCATCAATCCCTATCGCTCTCTCTCCCTTTCTTTTTCTTTTTCTTTTCCTTTTCTTTTCTTTCCCTTCTTCTCTTTTCTCTTCTTCTTCTTCTTCATTGGGTGGCTGATGCCCCAACCGAGCCACCCAGCGCTCCGGCCACCATCTCCGGCCACCACGACGCCGGCGAGGAGACCCCCGAACTCCGGCCATCTCCCTCTCCTCTCTCTTTTCTTTTCCTTTCTTTCCTTTTCTTTTCTTTTCCTTTTCTTTCTCTTTTTCCTTCTTCCTTTTTCTCTTCCTCTCCCTAGATCCAGCCACGACCTTCACCGTCGCCGGACCTCTCCTCCCTCCTCCGGCACCCCCCGGCGGGGGCTGACCGCCGCCGGCGCGACGTCGGCGGCCTGGGCACGGCCAGGGGCCTCCTGGCCCCCTGTGCGCGGGCTTGGAGGGGGCAGCAGCCCCTCCCTTCTCCCTTTTTGGGGTGGCCGGAGGCCACCCCTGCCTGCGCCGGCCACGACGGCCGGCGCATCCCTTACGCCTCCCTGGCCGCAGCCAGGGAGAGGCGCCAGGCCAGGCCAAGCCCGGCCTGGCCTGGGCGTGAGCAGGGGGGGCAGCAGCCCCCTGCTGTTTTCTCTTCCCCCCTTTTTGGGGTGGCCGGCGGCCTCGCCGCCGGCGCCGGCCAAGCTGGCCGGGGGCTGTTGGGGGAGGGGGCAGCAACCCCCTCCTGTTCTCCCTTCTCTCTTTCATCTTCCTCTCTCTCCTCTCTCTCTCTCTCCTGTTCAATCTCTCTCTCTCTCCTGAACTCTCTCTCTTTCTCTCAAGATTCTCTCTCTCTCACTCCTAATTTCTCTCTCCTCTCCCTAATCTCTTCCTCTCTGGATCTCCCTCCTCCTCTCTGTAAATTGCTGACGCGGATCTCATCCCCGCGTCCAGACGATCCCTTAACGCGAGTCTTCGCGATCTTGACATCTCTTTAACGCGGCCTTCGCGTTATTGTATCGACGCAACGCGGAGCTAATGCCCGCGTCTGTGTTCTTCTCGTGCTAACGCGACGCGGAACCCACGACCGCGTCCGCGTTCTCCTCGTGTCCTGACCTGAATGCGGGTGTCGAACCCCGCATTGTGACATCTACGCGACGCGACTCCCGCGTCTGCGACCCCCGCGTCTCACAACCCGCGTCTCCCTGTGTCTCTTTCTCTCTCTAAATCTTCCCCTCCAGTTCTCTTTCTCTCTCCAGGTTTCTCCCTCTTTCTCTCTCTAACTCCTTCTCTCTCCTCTTCACTTTCTTTCTCTACTTCACCTTCTCTCTCTAAAAATATTTATATTTTTTATATTTTATGGCGCGTGCGGGAGTTCCATGGATTTCGGACTTTCCGACATTTCCGGTTGATTTAGGCGAGTGTCCTCGCCTCCATTTGGGTTTCCCCGCTTCGTCGGGTCGACATGTATTTTATTCCATGTTTCTATGTATTTTGTTTTGGGTTGAGTCCCTGTAATTGTGTATGGCCGAGTGCCAATGACTGGACATGTATTGCTCTGTGACGAATGCTTGTATTATGGTAGTTTAGTTCTTGTACATATACCATGCCTGTGATGTATTTTATTGCTTTATACCATGCGTGGCCGACCCTTCGTGGTCGTTGGACTCTGGGTTTCTGCCCACTCGTGGGATGGCTGGTAGCCACCGAGAGTGCGCTTAAACCCCGAGCGTACTTGACCTCCGGACCCTTCAGCCTCCGGTCTCTCACTATCTCGAAAGGGAAGTGATTAGGACCGTCAGGTCTCTCGGACCCTTCAGCCTCCGGTCTCTCACTATCTCGAAAGAGAAGTGATTGAGATCGTCAGGTTTCTCAGCTCCGCCTGGTGAGCATACTTAGCGCTCAGCGCTTTATTCACTAAATTCGTTTAGGCGAGATGCTGTCGGATTTTCTACTTGTATTTAAACCGAGTTGTCCCGGTAACCTCGCCAAGCGCATTAGTGTGTAAACTCTGTTCGCTGCATGTGCCTCCAGCTTGTTCAGCTCCGCCTGGTTATCATGATCAGTGTTCAGCGCTTTACCACTAGATTCGTCTAGGCGAGATGCTGCCGGATTTTCTACTCGCACTTTAAGCCGAGTTGTCCCGGTAACCTTGCCAGACGCTCCAGTGTTAAATACTGTTTGCTGTCTGTACACTCCAGCTTGCTCAGCTCCGCTTGGTTGTGCTCAGCTACTACTTTATCACATGTCATGCATTTACCTGATATGTTAACACTTGACATGCCATTACTTCATACCTGTCAATTGCATGCTAATATCTCACACCAGTCTATCTCACTTGTCAAATGATATGTTATCACCAGACCTGCTACTACTTGGCAAGGCCCCTTGTTATGACATGACTTGCCACCGGACTAATATCAATCTCTTGACATGATTGGTCACCTGCCAAATATCATCCTCCTATCATGCTATCACTTGACACCCGGCATGATATACTTGACTCTCATAGTTATCACGATAACGGGAATGATGACCTGACATCTTGATTACATCTTGATATATTATAGTACATACTGTACTCCTGAGATACCTGTATTCCTGATATTCCTGACTGGTTCCTGCTCATTCCCGAAATCTGATAATTATCTAATAAACCGTAAAATGAGACAACTTGCATCGGGTCGGGGGAAACTTGCGGCTATCAATATGTGTTCGTGTTTACAGTAGTACTAGGCATGTTGTGCAACTAAAACTTCCGGTCTGACCTGTGGGCCTCCAGGCGACCGAGGGGAGTGCTGGCTCCCTCCTTCTTGGTACCATCTTGATAAGGGCATCCTATAAGACCCTCCTGATCGCCTTGCGGCAGGTTCCGTCCACCAAGCAACGGAACAATCCTGGGCCGTGGTCCCGGGTATGTACGGGACCCACTGTAAACATTGTTCGTTGATACCCTCGTTGGTTTCCAATAACAACCTTGCTTTACTCGGATGTGGATATATGTGTGCTGGGACGCTAGTCCACATATCTAGACATCAGGGTAAGACGAGTAATAATAATAATAAAAGACGCCAACCATGGATCCGTTGTATGCTTTACCGAGTTTGCTTCTATTGGGTTTTACATCGGATTTTCGGTTTTATGATTATTATCTTATTAGCTCCTCATACCCTGTTTTATTACCCATGTTCCATTCCATCAGTCTACTGTTCTTATCTTATCATACCATGAGTACTTCCTGCTTGATATCACTTGTTATATATCTACCTGCTTATACATGCCTATGCTCACGACACGGTTTTCAATGCATGATTATGATTCGATTTTATCGATACACGTGTGTTTATCCTTGCACGCCATCTGGCTTTCGTATCACTACTCGCCTGGGGAGTTCTATCTGACTCCCCTGGATTCTCATGTCCAGGTCCTGGAGCTTGAAACATGTCGGAGCTTGGAGCTTGTAGAATCCCAGTTGCTGACCTGAAAAGCGCATCGGTAGCTTGGATCTCCAGCGGACCATCGGAAGCTCTATCCTTCCAGGCCCCCTGTGTGCCTCTCGAGTTTTCCTTTTGTAAACTCGTGAGTGCCTTTTGTACTGTTCATGCTTATACATCTCTTTGTATTCTCGCATTTGCGCCTATCGGTGATGTAATATTATTGTAATATTTGTCACATCTGGTGATAACTTTGTAATTGTACTCATATGTTGGAATGTATAATGCACCACGTGCTTCCGTACTCTGATTCTTGCATGTACTGATGCTTAGCGTATATACGTGAGGGTATTTCTGACCTGCGTATATACGTCGCAGTAACGTCTCCGTACCCGCAGGATCGGGGCGTTACAGGGTGGTATCAGAGCCTAGGCTCTACATCCTCAGTACGTCCAGACGGCAAATTAATGGTAAAGAAATTTGCAACTGGAATGCATGAGTCCTGGTTATACACTCCAACTACAAGTACAGAGTTATCTATTCTTTCTTGATCATCTTTCCTTTAATTCCTAATCCCTTCCATCTTTCCCCTGTTTTGGTTTTTCGAAGCCTTTATACCAACTTAAGATATGAATAGACTAGAGAGGTAGCGGCTGGTTCCGAATGAAGCTATTATGTGATCTCTTCCACCAACTCTATGAAGCTCGGGTATTCTCAGGATTGATCCCGATCGGGTTATCTTTCAGAAGTCAGTAGTCGGGATTCTCTACGGATATTCTATAATCTCGGCTATATCTTTCAGAGTGATTGATGCCTGGTATTCGGAATTCTCAATTATCGGTCTTCTTTATTATGCTCAAGACTATCAGGGTTTTCCTTATCTTCAATATTCTGGCTCATTCTCAGAGCGACATTAAGTATGCAGTACAGCGGGAATTCTATTGCAAAGTTGTGTTATCAGTCGGTATTATTTGGCATCGTTTAAAGATTTATACAGCCGGAAGAGCAGAGGATGTCAATATTCTGATTATTGTTCAGTCAACTTGAGGGCCCTACCTATAGTGCTTCATATCTTAATTGGTATAAATTCCGCCATTGTCCTCTTTGTGTTCAATTTACCCCTTATCGAAATTGCGAGGACGCAATTTTTTGTAAGGTGGATGGATTGTAACACCCCGCTCCCAGAATACGTACTTAGTTGCGTATTCAGATTTTTCGATCATATTTTTCGATTTACTTCCTGTATTTGTTTTGTATTATGAATTATTTCTATGATCGTTTTGTCTTGGATCCGGATTCACGGACTCGGAGTCAGCCCTAGTCTGAACCGAGGACCCGATCCTAGGGTATTACTCGATTTGGTCTTTCTGGTATTTAGATTTGACCGATTTTAGTTTTAAACATCATTTTCCAATATTTTAGATTTTCTATGATTTTCTGGAATTTCCTGAATTAAATTGAAAATCTTCAAAACCGGTGTCGACCAGTGCCGCTGACCGATTCCCGGATTTTTAATTTACAAACGGATTGGAATTACTAGAAGTGTCTTTTTATATTATTTCTTAAAATCACATTTCATATCTAAATACTTTTTCTGAGGATTTTATGAATTTATGAAAATTCCACCGGATTGGGTGTCGGCCAGTATCGCTGGTTGGTTCCAGGATTTTTAGTTTACAATCGGAATTGAATTTCTGAATTCCACTTTCACTTTACTTCTTAAAATCATATTTTATTCTTTAATACATTTTCTGAGATTTTTCGGAATTTATCAAAATCCGGCCGACCCGGTGTAGACTGGTATCGGCGGTTGACTTCCGGATTTTTAATTTGAAAATGAGATTTTATTTCTGAAAACTGATTTCATATTATTCCTCAGGATGACGTTTTCTACCTCTGGGTATTTTTGGGGATTTTTCCGGAACAGTCGATATTTCTCGACTATATTAAAATATTATTATTTTTCTAATCTCTTCTTTTCTTTCTTTCTTTCTTTCCTTTTCTTTTCTTCCACCAACTCCAGCCCACTCCCCTCCACGTGGGCAACACCACCCCCCCCATCTCTCTCCCATCCATCAATCCCTATCACTCTCTCTCTCCCTTTCTTTTTTTTTCTTTTTCTTTTCTTTTCTTTCCCTTCTTCTCTTTTCTCTTCTTCTTCTTCTTCATTGGGTGGCTGATGCCCCAACCGAGCCACCCAGCGCTCCGGCCACCATCTCCGGCCACCACGACGCTGGAGAGGAGACCCCCGAACTCCGGCCATCTCCCTCTCCTCTCTCTTTTCTTTTCCTTTCTTTCCTTTTCTTTTCTTTTCCTTTTCTTTCTCTTTTTCCTTCTTCCTTTTTCTCTTCCTCTCCCTAGATCCAGCCACGACCTTCACCGTCGCCGGACCTCTCCTCCCTCCTCCGGCACCCCCCGGCGGGGGCTGACCGCCGCCGGCGCGACGCCGGCGGCCTGGGCACGGCCAGGGGGCCTCCTGGCCCCCTGTGCGCGGGCTTGGAGGGGGCAGCAGCCCCCTCCCTTCTCCCTTTTTGGGGTTGCCGGAGGCCACCCCTGCCTGCGCCGGCCACGACGGCCGGCGCATCCCTTGCGCCTCCCTGGCCGCAGCCAGGGAGAGGCGCCAGGCCAGGCCAAGCCCGGCCTGGCCTGGGCGTGAGCAGGGGGGCAGCAGCCCCCCTGCTGTTTTCTCTTCCCCCTTTTTGGGGTGGCCGGCGCGGCCACCCCTGGCCGGCGGCCACCGGAGGCCGCCGGCGCCGGCCAAGCTGGCCGGGGGCTGTTGGGGGAGGGGACAGCAACCCCCTCATGTTCTCTCTTCTCTCTTTCATCTTCCTCTCTCTCTCCTCTCTCTCTCTCTCCTGTTCAATCTCTCTCTCTCCTGAACTCTCTCTCTCCAGATTATCTCTCTCTCTCTCTTTCTCTCAAGATTCTCTCTCTCTCACTCCTAATTTCTCTCTCCTCTCCCTAATCTCTTCCTCTCTAGATCTCCCTCCTCCTCTCTGTAAATTGCTGACGCGGATCTCATCCTCGCGTCCAGACGATCCCTTAACGCGAGTCTTCGCGATCTTGACATCTCTTTAACGCGGCCTTCGCGTTATTGTATCGACGCAACGCGGAGCTAATGCCCGTGTCTGTGTTCTTCTCGTGCTAACGCGACGCGGAACCCACGACCGCGTCCGCGTTCTCCTCGTGTCCTGACCTGAATGCGGGTGTCGAACCCCGCATTGTGACATCTACGCGACGCGACTCCCGCGTCTGCGACCCCCGCGTCTCACAACCCGCGTCTCCCTGTGTCTCTTTCTCTCTCTAAATCTCCCCCTCCAGTTCTCTTTCTCTCTCTAAGTTTCTCCCTCTTTCTCTCTCTAAGTCCTTCTCTCTCCTCTTCACTTTCTCTCTCTACTTCACCTTCTCTCTCTAAAAATATTTATATTTTATTATATTTTATGGCGCGTGCGCGAGTTCCATGGATTTCGAACTTTCCGGCATTTCCGGTTGATTTAGGCGAGTGTCCTCGCCTCCATTTGGGTTTTCCCGCTTCGTCGGGTCGACATGTATTTTATTCCATGTTTCTATGTATTTTGTTTTGGGTTGAGTCCCTGTAATTGTGTATGGCCGAGTGCCAATGACTGGACATGTATTACTTTGTGACGAATGCTTGTATTAGGGTAGTTTAGTTCTTGTACATATACCATGCCTGTGATGTATTTTACTGCTTTATACCATGCGTGGCCGACCCTTCGTGGTCGTTGGACTCTGGGTTTCTGCCCACTCCTGGGATGGCTGGTAGCCACCGAGAGTGCGCTTAAACCCCGAGCGTACTTGACCTCCGGACCCTTCAGCCTCCGGTCTCTCACTATCTCGAAAGAGAAGTGATTGGGACCGTCAGGTCTCTCGGACCCTTCAGCCTCCGGTCTCTCACTATCTCAAAAGAGAAGTGATTGGGATCGTCAGGTTTCTCAGCTCCGTCTGGTGAGCATACTTAGCGCTCAGCGCTTTATTCACTAAATTCGTTTAGGCGAGATGCTTTCGGATTTTCTACTCGCACTTTAAGCCGAGTTGTCCCAGTAACCTCGCCAAGCGCATTAGTGTGTAAACTCTGTTCGCTGCCTGTGCCTCCAGCTTGTTCAGCTCCGCCTGGTTATCATGATCAGCGTTCAGCGCTTTACCACTAGATTCGTCTAGGCGAGATGCTGCCGGATTTTCTACTCGTACTTTAAGCCGAGTTGTCCCGATAACCTTGCCAGACGCTCCAGTGTTAAATACTGTTTGCTGTCTGTACACTCCAGCTTGCTCAGCTCCGCTTGGTTGTGCTCAGCTACTACTTTATCACATGCCATGCATTTACCTGATATGTTAACACTTGACATGCCATTACTTCATACCTGTCAATTGCATGCTAATATCTCACACCAGTCTATCTCACTTGTCAAATGATATGTTATCACCAGACCTGCTACTACTTGGCAAGGCCCCTTGTTATGACATGACTTGCCACCGGACTAATATCAATCTCTTGACATGATTGGTCACCTGCCAAATATCATCCTCCTATCATGCTATCACTTGACACCCGGCATGATATACTTGACTCTCATAGTTATCACGATAACGGGAATGATGACCTGACATCTTGATTACATCTTGATATATTATAGTACATACTGTACTCCTGAGATACCTGTATTCCTGATATTCCTGACTGGTTCCTGCTCATTCCCGAAATCTGATAATTATCTAATAAACCGTAAAATGAGACAACTTGCATCGGGTCGGGGGAAACTTGCGGCTATCAATATGTGTTCGTGTTTACAGTGGTACTAGGCATGTTGTGCAACTAAAACTTCCGGTCTGACCTGTGGGCCTCCAGGCGACCGAGGGGAGTGCTGGCTCCCTCCTTCTTGGTACCATCTTGATAAGGGCATCCTATAAGACCCTCCTGATCGCCTTGCGGCAGGTTCCGTCCACCAAGCAACGGAACAATCCTGGGCCGTGGTCCCAGGTATGTACGGGACCCACTGTAAACATTGTTCGTTGATACCCTCGTTGGTTTCCAATAACAACCTGCTTTACTCGGATGTGGATATATGTGTGCTGGGACGCTAGTCCACATATCTAGACATCAGGGTAAGACGAGTAATAATAATAATAAAAGACGCCAACCATGGATCCGTTGTATGCTTTACCGAGTTTGCTTCTATTGGGTTTTACATCGGATTTTCGGTTTTATGATTATTATCTTATTAGCTCCTCATACCCTGTTTTATTACCCATGTTCCATTCCATCAGTCTACTGTTCTTATCTTATCATACCATGAGTACTTCCTGCTTGATATCACTTGTTATATATCTACCTGCTTATACATGCCTATGCTCACGACACGGTTTTCAATGCATGATTATGATTCGATTTTATCGATACACGTGTGTTTATCCTTGCACGCCATCTGGCTTTCGTATCACTACTCACCTGGGGAGTTCTATCTGACTCCCCTGGATTCTCATGTCCAGGTCCTGGAGCTTGGAACATGTCGGAGCTTGGAGCTTGTAGAATCCCAGTTGCTGACCTGAAAAGCGCATCGGTAGCTTGGATCTCCAGCGGACCATCCGAAGCTCTATCCTTCCAGGCCCCCTGTGTGCCTCTCGAGTTTTCCTTTTGTAAACTCGTGAGTGCCTTTTGTACTGTTCATGCTTATACATCTCTTTGTATTCTCGCATTTGCGCCTATCGGTGATGTAATATTATTGTAATATTTGTCACATCTGGTGATAACTTTGTAATTGTACTCATATGTTGGAATGTATAATGCACCACGTGCTTCCGTACTCTGATTCTTGCCTGTATTGATGCTTAGCGTATATACGTGAGGGTATTTCTGACCTGCGTATATACGTCGCAGTAACGTCTCCGTACCCGCAGGATCGGGGCGTTACAAGCTATGAAGAGCTTTATGAGAAGCTATCAAGAAAGCTTCCGGCGAAGCTAGAATTAGCTTCCGGCGAAGCTATAAGTTAGCTCTCTGCAGAGCTATGAAGAGCTCCATGAGAAGCTATCAAGAAAGCTTCCGGTGAAGCTAGAATTAGCTTCAGGCGTAGCTAGATTAGCTTCAAGCAAAGCTGTAAGTTAGCTCTTTGTGGAAAGCTTCAGAGCTAATCTAGACAAACTTAGCCTCTCAGGCGTGGCTATCCCTTTTGGCTCATGTGATGCTATGTGTTGAGCTAACTTAGCATTTTAGGCCTGCTTAGGTCTCTTCAAAGACAATCTTGGCTTACTGTCTGCTTCACTAGATCAGTAGAGTCTAAGTCGCTGATTTGTCCCTCGGAGATGGGCAAAAACTGGTCATCAGCTTGTCTGTAACTTGTTTTTTGTAAATGCCGACAAGTTAAACGTCGTTCAGACCAGTTGGAAAGCTGTTTGAGAGTTTGTCTTTTTTGAGTGTCAACAAGACCCCCTTCAAAGTTTTCGTAAATTCGCAATGAGATGGTTCGGATTTGGAAATACTTTGAATTGCCTCAGGTGTTCAAAAGGGAAAGCATTTACCAAGTAGAATTCCATAAAGAAATTAGAACTTTGACTAAAAATTACTCAGAGGTTAGGAACATGATAAAATCAGTCTGAGTATGAGAACTCACTAGGGACAAAGGGGAGCAGATTTAGGAATCTGTCTGTTTAGAGGTAATGTGGACATAACAGGTTAGGAATCGTTAGAAAAGAGGGTTCGCTGTTTAGAGGTGATAAACTGGACATAACAGCGAGAAAAGTCCCTACCGGACTGGAAAGTTAGATCTGGGTATCCGTCAGTTCAGAGGTGACAAACTGGACATAACTGATTAGGAATCACCAGACACGAAGCCTTGTCGTTCAGAGGCAACAGACTGGACATAACGACAAAGAATGGTGTGATTGGATATTCATCGGTTCAGAGGTGACGTACTGGACATAACCGATTAGAAATTATCAAACTCGGAGTGTTTACTGTTCAGAGGTGACAAACTGGACATAACACTAAACGAAAAGTGGAGACTTGGCTATCTGTCGTTCAGAGGTGATTGACTGGACATGACCGATTAGAAATTACCAAACTCAGAATGTTTACTGTTCAGAGGTGACGAACTGGACATAACAGTAAACGAAAAGTGGAGACTTGGCTATCTGTCGGTTCAGAGGTGATTGTCTGGACATGACCGATTGAGAAGACACCAAGCTCGAAATTTTGTCATTCAGATGTGACGAAACTGACATGATGACAAAATGAAGGTGAATCCGGATTTAGGGACCCATCTATCAGAGGTGATAAACTAGACATGGTAGACTAAAACACACTAAACTCTGAATCTGCTGCCAGAGGTAATCACATTAATTTAGCAGCTAGCCCACTAGGGACAGCAAAGGTAAATTGGATCTGGGCACCCGTCGGTTCAGAGGTAATATGGACATGACCACCTAAGAGACACTAGATTTGCAATTCGCTGTTCAGAGGTAGTCGTATTAACATGACAATAAAAACTCCCGGCCCTGACGGGGGAAGGAGAACCAAGTTATGGATTCGTCTGTTCAGAGGTGATGAACTGGATATGACAGTTAGAGTACCATAAAAGGGGAGGGATCTAGGCATCCGTCGGTTTAGAGATAATATGGACATAACCGATTAGAAGTTGCTAAACTCAGAACCCTACCGTTCAGAGGTGGCGAACTGGACATATGGTAAAAGAGTAGTCTCTACTGGACTGGAAGATGAGACTTGGTTATCTGTTGGTTCAGAGGTAACATGAACATAACTGATTGAGAAACCACCAAGCTTAGATTTCTACCGTTCAGAGGTGACATGCTGGACATGACGGTAAAAGAAATAATTCCACTGAGGGAAATAAGACTTGATCATAAATTCCGTGGGGAAATAGATATCTCCTTTGGATTTTATTTGGAAGAAATTGTCAGAGGTATATTGTTAACATGACAACCAAGAAAGTCCACTGGGGACTGAAAAGAAAAATAATAGATTTAGAGGGGAGTCTACCAGAAACTCGCTGTGGAGTTAAAAAATGAATTCTATAAGAGATTATATGTCAGAGGTAATCATTAACGTGACAAAAAGAACTCCGTGGGGGATTCGATAGGGAAAGGATTATTCCCTAAAAAGTTGTCAGAGGTAATCCTTAACGCAACAACCAAATCTCTTGCTGGAGAATTTGAAAGGAAATTTTGTCAGAAGTGATCGCGACAGCTTCTCCACTTGGGGATTTGTAAAACAACCTGTCAGAGGTGTGATGTTAACTTGACAAGAATTCATTTACTGTTAGAGGTGTTTGAACATAACAACAACTTGAGTGGACCTATCAGTCTATTGAAGAGAATGACAAGTGGAGTTTGCTCTGCTAGGGATATTAGCAAGATCCGCCAGGAAAAGTTTTACTGTCAGAGGGTAAGCTTTAAGCATGACAATTCTGATCTGTTATTGGGAAAATGAATACAGTCTTTTGTGGTCTTACCATTCCGTGAACGGGAATTGGTAGGGGACTTTGGTGGGAAAAGCGGGATCAGGTCCCTTAGAATTTTTAGCAAATTCTCAGCTGTCAACGGATTTGGTATGCCTTTACCAACTACCGTTTGAGTTGGGCTAGCCATGCTACTCCCCTCAGCATGATGAGTTGTTTAGGATTTTATATTGGGCTTAAAAGCCAATATTTTCCTCTAGCCTTATTCACCGAAGGCTTCAGATCGTGTCACATGAAGTGAACATTTCTGTATTCCACTGGTGACCTCTAAAATCTCGCTGGGGATTAAAGAGTTAAGTCTAAACTTCATGGGGAATTTGTCGGGTAGATCGACATTCCTCGTGGAGCATCACCTTTCATTCATCAAGACTCTGATTCTCAGCTGATCTTCGTGTCTAGATATGGAGTACAAACTTCACAAGAAATATATCGAGTAAGTCGAGATTCCTCGTGGAGTTTCACTTTTGTTCGTCATAATCAAGACTTTAATTATAGCTGATTATCGAATCTGAACATGAATGTCGAAACATTAGAAAGGTCCTGCAAGGATACATCACGAACCTTCTTCGATGAATTCGACTCATTCAAGATCGTTGTGAAGCCAAATTGATTTGCCAAAAGAAGAATGCAGAGATGGTTGAAATTGATTCCCCTGTGGAAAAGGACTCCTTGAGGAGATGAAACAGTCAAACGAGTCCAACTTGATGACCAGAGGTGTAATGTTAACATGATCTTGTATAGTACTTCTTTGATCAGAGGTATAATGTTAACGTGGTCATGGATAGCACTTGTCGTCGATTGGCATCAGGAGCGTGTCACCGTTTGGATTTGCTAGGCGATGAGCTCCACTCGAGTAGACTGCCTCTGCTACGAAAGATTGCCCTTATTTGATTGGTGGAATGACATATTTCAACCCCCTGCGTGTTTTCTGACGTCGTTGGTGTTTTCCATTATATTTGCAAAGGGGAAAACTTACAATAAAAGGGGTTGAGGAGCTAAATTACAAGTATTCTTAAAAAGATTACAAGTAGATCTCCTCAGAGATTCTGGAGAAGTGTGCTGATAGGAGTCTGGTCAGCGCGCGACCACTTTGTCCCTTTGACGATGCGAGCGATGAGATTCCCTTCTCGCCTGGTTCCAGAAATCAGAGAATAGAAGGTTGGTAGAACCCTCTTGCTGCTTCTCAAAATCGCCTTCAATTAGGAATTCCTTCTCGCTTGGTTCCGGAGATTCCTTGAGAAGAAGGACGATGTTAGGGTATCAACACCCTGGATAGAGAAAGCAATTCTCTAAAAGATCTCTGAATTCGAGAGCGCACGGTGCGTTGTGAAGAAGCCTCTGCTTGTGAAGTCCTCTCTCTTGCGCCTGTTGATGATTATTATTAATGATCCTTTCCTTCTTGTACCCCTGGCGGGCTATTTATAGGGAGAGTAAGGGTATAACCGTCCCTTGAAAATATGGAAACAGATTGAATCAAATCTGTTTAAAATCTGGAAAGTAGCCTTACTGCGAGGCTAAGATCAGCTTCTGCGAAGCTAGAATTGGCAGGTCGGTTGATCCTCCTGATCTGTTTTGATCCTTTCCATATCGTTGGAGGATTTCCCCTGATCTTCTTACTCATTTTAGGAGAGTCAAGAGATTGTGGCAATCAAGTGCCAAATTTGATCTCTAATTTGATCTTAATTGGATTTGATCTGATTAGACCCGATCTCATCCGGAGATTTGATTGGTCAAAGGTTGACCATAGTAGACCAACAGCGGAGCTGCCCGTATTGAGCTCGTAGCGGAGCTAGAGGCAGCTTCTGGCGAAGTCCGAAAGAAACCCTTTGGCGGAGCTGGAAGTCCTCTGTGGCGAAGTTGCAAGTTAGCTTCCTGGCGAGGCTTTGGATGGCTTCAAGGCGAAGTTGGATGATTTTAGCCTCTCAAGCGAGGCTATCCCTTTGGGCTCATGTGATGCTAAGTGCTAGCATCTTAGACCTGCTGAGGTCTGTTTAGAAACAATCCGGGTTAACTGTCTGCTTGCTGGATCAGTGGAGTCCAAGTTGCTTCCTTGTCCCTTGGAGATGGGTGAAAACTGGTCTTCAGCTCGTCTGTCACTTGTCTTTTATAAATGTCAAAGAGTTTAGACATTGTTCGGACCAATAAGAATCTTGTCTTTTTTAAGTGTCAACAAGACCCCCTTCAAAGTTTTCAGAAGTCTACAATGGCTCAGACTTTGAAATACTTTGAACTGCTTTGATTGGTGGTGTGTGGAGTATGAACGTCGCCATGATGGTTGAGTTCAGCTTCGCTTTGGATCCTGCTTTGGGATGTAGATTCGCCGAGGAAGCATGTAGACTCGCGTCTGGGTAGCTCCGCGTCTGGGCTTCTGGAGATACGTTCGCCCTGGAGCGTTTGTCGCTTTCCCGAGGCCAACTGTCGTGGGCCAGTTACGAGGAGGATTACTCCTTTCTTCGTGCTGATCGAGGGAGATATTCTCCGATTTGCACGTTTCCGAGGGAGGATATTCCCTTTCTTCAAGGCGCAATAAGTGCCTTTATGAGGGAGACGTTTCTCCCTTTGCACGGTTCCAAGGGAAACCGTCCCTTTTCTCAAGGCGCAGTAAATGCCTTAAATGCGCTCATGCTTCCACGCTTGAGGCGGCAGCGCTCAGGCAATGGGGCCTATAAATAGGACACTTGAGGTCCTCTGAAGAGAAGTGATCTGCTCTTCTCCTCTTCTCTTGGTTGAGAGAGATACTCAGATCTCTGAACTAGTGGGAATGCCCACTCTGGTTATCATCTGAAGGACCGGTAAGTCTTGATCATTCAACGACTTCACCGATTTTAGGGAATTCATCTCCCTTAATTCAGCTTTAACAGCTGCTTCAGGGATTAGTTTCCCTTACTCTTCATCTTGCAATTGACTGGTCTGCAGAGAAGGATTTTGACATAGCTTCCCCAACGAAGCTATCATTCTGACTTGATCACAGAAAGATCATTGTATGTTAAGTCCGCTACATAGGCAGAACTTGGGACCTGGTATCTTCAAGGTTGAGCCAGTCTTGCCATATAGGTGAGGCTAAGACTGTGTCCCATAGGATCAATCTGGCTTAGCCATAAAGGCGAGGCTAGGACTTGGCGTTTGCTGTGCTAACCCATCACTGCTGCGCGAGCGAGGCTTATCCTCTGCTTTAACTGAAATCGGATTGCTTTGCCCCAAAGAATTCGGCTTTAGCGCTTTCGCAGTGTCTTCTGTGTTTAACTGCTAACTTGCTCCAATTTTGCATTGCAGTGAGCTATGTTCGCCGATCTTGTGTCTTGATGAAAGAGACCGAAAAGTTGCCTTACGCTTCCCCGGTTGAAGCTTTACTTTTAAGCAGGAGGAACAACTTGGGGCAGCTGATGTGTGTCCCAGAGGCTATTGGCAGCCTCTTATCCGAGATGATTCGCTTCGGGAAAGCGGACGTCACACCTGTGAGATCACTGACATCACCGCTAATTCCCATTATAGGTGATCTATCGTGTTGGCGGAGATAAGTTCATTGCCAATTTTCATCAAAGGTGATCCAGCTTCCTGGTGGCAAAATCTGCCATTAAGTGAAAAATTATGGCCCTGTCCTCGTGGCACAACTGGTTACGGCCTTGTGCAGGAGGGAGGCCTTTCGTGTCTAGTTGGTTTGGCTTGAAAGCGGATAAAACCACTTGTATGCCTTTTGCGCAAATGATCTTGCTGAGCAACTGAATCTGTTGTACGAAACACAACCTTGATGTAGCATCAATGTACCTTTCCTTTTAAATCAATGAAAGTTCATTTTCTGCTCATTTGATTTTTTGCCTGCCTTCATTGAGAATTTGGCTATAACGGGGCTGAACTTCGTGTGGAGTTAAGGATAAGATCCCTTTTGAATGAGCTTCGCGCGAAACTGGCATGTCGGTGAACTGTGCTTTTAGCGGACTAAGGCAACCCTTTTGGCGAAGTTCTTGATGAACTTGTGCAAAGTCCGCACTTTGACTTGTGGCAAAGTTAGCCCTTAGTGGCTGAAGCAGCGCTTCTCGGGAAGGCGCTTTAGGCGGCGTTTCGAATTAATTTGAAACGACAGCCTGTACTGTTTACAAGGCATCGTTTCAGGCGCTGATTGGCTTATAAAAGCCCAATCGGGCTGAGAAAGAGCAGATCTCTTTACTTGAAATTTTTAGAGACCTTTAACTCTTCTTCTTCCTCT
Organism: Agave tequilana; assembly: GCA_038442645.1. Classification (NCBI taxonomy): domain Eukaryota; kingdom Viridiplantae; phylum Streptophyta; class Magnoliopsida; order Asparagales; family Asparagaceae; genus Agave; species Agave tequilana. The sequence goes on from JAVJIF010001413.1 coordinate 111,050, forward strand.
TTCCTTTCCATTTAGAATGTTTGAAAGCTTCCGTAGCTCTTCAATGGCGCCCAAAAGACGAGCGGGGAAAGAAGTGGCAACTTCTGCAACGGAGGGTCCTTCTCCTCCTCCGGTCATCGAGCGATCAGTCGCCGGTAAGGGACTTTTCCTTCTGATCAGAGACTGCGGTCTCTCTTTTAAAGCTGATATTTGGCTATCAGAACGATCGAACATGATCTGTTGTTATTAGGGAATCCGTTTCCCTGAATTTCCCTTATTTTCTTGGACGGGGAACTAAGAACTGAACAGTTCTTGTCTAAGCTTCTGTACGAAGCTATTGCTTGGGCTGTCTTCGTCCTGTTGAGGAACAGGATACAGGTCTGTCCCTTCGATCATGGCCGTCAAGAATGATTTTTGACCATAATGCCCATTTGATGACGTCAGCCCTTAGGGCTATACCACTTTCTGTTTAAGCGAAGTTAATACTTGGGCATTTTCTGCAAGATGCAGACTTGTCCGCGAGATTAAGCTTTGTTGAAGTTATCGCCTTGCTGGCTGTAACGCCCCGATTCCACGGATACGGGGACGTCACTGCGACGTATATACGTAGGTCAGAAAATGCCCCCACGTATATACGCTAAGCATAAAAGTACAAGCAAGGATCAGAGTACAACACAAAGCGTGGTATACACAATATGCCAACATAAAGGTACAAACACAAAGTCATCACAGGTTATGATAAAATATTACACATTACATGTATATTTTATCATAAACAAGTCCAAAAGTAAAATATACAATATAAACACAAAATGCTCACGAGAAGGATGTAGATCTCGTGAGTCAAAAAGAGATGGCTGGCACGAAGGAACTGGAGCTAATCTGACTGCTCTCTAAGGAAAGCTCAATCTACTGTGGATGGCTCCACTTCGATCCAGCTTCTAAACCTGAACATACAAATCCAAGGGAGTCAGGACCTCCCAATAATAAACAGACTACAACCAAATGGCTAAGAGACATGAATAAGAGGGTTAGAATCAGTATAAGAAACATGAACCAGCAAGTAATGGAAGTATAACGAAATAAAGATGGAAAGACTGTGTGTAAGCTTGAGTTACGGCTTTACAAGACTAGTAAGTCGAAGGAATAATAAAGTAGTTATGACAGAAACATGTAAGAGGTATAACAGGAACTAGAATCATAATGTATCAGGTCTAACAAGCATACAAGAATCATAACAAGGATTATGACATAACAGGTATAGTAAGAGTCATAACATAACAGGTGTCTTATTATTATTACTCGTCTAACCCATATATCTAGGTATGTGTCTCGGTATATACCCGGTATATATCCCAACTCACATACATCCATATATAAGAAAGTCGAGGTTGTTATTGGAAACAGCGGGGGTATCAACGAACTATGTTTACAGTGGGTCCCGTACTTGCCCGGGACCACGGTCACAGTTTGTTCCGTTGCATGGAAACGAAAGCCAGCCGCAAGGCTTATCCAGGAGGAGGGACTTATGTATGCCCTATATAACAGTCGTATAGGGAGCCAGCTCTCCCCTCGGTCCCCTGGTGGCCCTCAGGTCAGACCGGTTATTCAGTTGCACAACATGCCTAATACCACTGTAAACACGAACACATATCGATATCCGCATGTTTCCCCCGACCCAATACAAGTTGGTCCATTTTAGGATTCAATAGTTTAATTATCACTTTACGGGAATAATAGAATCAGGACATGATCAGGAAATCTGGAGTACATAAGTACTATATAGTCAAGTCATTGCATGTAAAGCAGGAAAACAGGTCACTGATCATGATACAGGATAATAAGGCAAGTTCCCGTAAAGGTAATAATCACAAGTCAAATATATCATGCTGGGTGTAAAGTGATAGCATGACAGGATGGTGATATTTAGCAAGCAATCAAACATGATAAGAGATTGATAATAGTCAGGTAAGTCATGTCATAACAAGAGGATCTTACTAAGTGGTAGCATGCCAAGTGGTCAGGTGATAACACAGTAGAAGTCAGGTGATATACATGTGTTAAAAGGAAACGTGAAATTGACGGTCTGAAGTAATGACATGGCAATGATAATATAATAGAAATCCAGAGTTCAATGACCACGAAGGGTCAGCCACGCATAGTGTACGATAAAGAAGTAGGCATATCACAGATAGTGTACATGAACAAGAATGAAACAAGCAGTCACATGGAAATGGAAATATGAAGTGACTAGAGATGACATACATCAAGTAATAGGTTATAAAGTACAAGTCATGAAGTACAAGTAAGAACAATATATAGTACATGTATCGAGGATAAAATACAAAGTCAAAAAGGAAATCAACTATAACAGACAGCCATAAGTTAGTCGACTAGGTTGGAAAAGTAGTCGACTACTAGAAGGGTTAGTCGACTAAGAAAATGGGGTAGTCGACTAACAGACACGTCAAGTCGACTGACAGTTATGTTAGGTCGACTAAATCTGTGATACAGAGAGTTAAGGTTTTGGTTCAGGAAAAGGTAAGTCGACTAAGGTAAAAAGGGTAGTCGACTAGGGGTCTCAAGTCGACTAATATTTATGATAAGTCGACTGGAGCCGAGAGTTGGGTTTTCTGATTTCAAGAAAAGGTTAGTCGACTAGGGTCAAGGTGTAGTCGACTAATAGAGATATGTAGTCGACTAACAAATAAAATGAGTCGACTAAAACTGTGAATCAGAAAAGATTACGTTCCAATCTAAGGGTTTCTAGTCGACTAGGTCCTAGGTCAAGTCGACTAATCGTGGTCAAAAACAGAATACAGGGCAGAATCTGCTGGTTGTGTTGGATGGTTTAAAAATAGGATTTTTATGACATATGAACACAAGATATGGAGATACAAGTATGCTTAGGAATGAAACAAGTCTTGGTGAGTAAAAATACTCACTAGGATTGGTTAGGTGAAGCTTTGTAGTCTTGAAAGGATCCCAAGGTGGAGATGATGGCCTCAATCCAAAAGTAGTTGTTGAAGTTGAAGTTGCTTGAGGTGGAGAAGATGATCTTGGTGTTGCTTTGGGAGTTGGTGGTTGAAGATGAAGACCTTGATGATGCCCTAGATGAAGCTCTTGAAGTTGGAGGTTGAGTTGAGATGGAGGAGGATTTTGGTGAAGGGGATTTCTTTTGGTGAAGTGAAGAAAAAGAGATGGAATTGTAAAGGAATGTTTTTATATGATTTGGAATTTGTGAAGGAAGTGAAATTAGAGTAGATGAGAGGGGGTTATTTGCAAAGTGGAGGAGGGGGTGAGTGTCCTTCTCTTGGCCACTTGGCCGGCCATGGAAGAGGGAGAGAAAGAGAGATATTTTTGTGGGAAGTGTGTGGAAGAGTGTGGAATTATTGGAATTTTGGAAAATGGAAATGCTTTAGCTTGTGGAGGAAAGAAAGAAATAAAGGAAAAGGAAAAATGGAAAAGAAATTGAAATGAGAAGATATTTTCTTGGAATCAGAATTGGAAAATATTGAAAGGACAGATACCCGGGTTTAAATCGAGGATACGGAAAACATTTCGGAAAATACCGGAATCGTCCGAAATTCAAGATCTCGGAACGACCCGAAATAATTATCAAAAATCCATAATATTATATTAAGAATAATGGTGAAATCCGTTTTAAGAAATACTTTATAGTTTTAAAACTAAAAATCCCGGAACCAGTTATCTACCGACTCCGTTGGAATTTTCATAAAATTATAAAATCCTCAGAAAAAGCATGTAGGTAGAAAATATTATTCTAAGAAATAAAGTCTAAAGAATCATTTAGAAATTCCAAACCGTTTGTGAAATAAAAATCCAGGAATCGGTCAGCGGCACTGGCCGACACCGGTTTTGAAGAAATTCCTTTTAATTCAAGAAAAATCCAGAAAATCATAGAAAATTTATAATAATGGAAAATAATATTTGAAACTGAAATCGGTCAAATCTAATCACCGGAAAGACCATATCGAATAATATACTATGATCGGGTCCCTGGTTCAGACTGGGGCTGACCCCGAGACCACGAATCCAAATCCAAGACAAAACAATCATATAAGGAATTCATAATACAGAATAAATACAGGAAACAAATCGACAAAATACGATCGAAAATCTGAATACGCAACTAAGTACGTATTCCGGGAACGGGGTATTACAATCCACCCACCTTACAAAAATTGCGTCCTCGCAATTTCCCTAAGGGGGTAAATTGAATACAAAGGGGACATGGTTGGAATAAAGGTCTCATAAAACCAAAACAGGGGATAAGATGAACACATGAGGGACTAGAATGAACAATGATAGGATGATAAGGAAAAAATATTTAGAATGATAACCAACTCAAATACAAGATCTGGGGATAGTGGTTACCCTGATATCCCTAAGGTTCCGGATCTGGACACTGGTCCTCACGCTCCGCTGCACTGTCTGATGCCTCTGCTCTACTCTGATCTGCTCCAGTTTTCACTCCCCTCTGCTGCTGATCATTCTGTTGGGGTGGAATTGGAGCTCTACGGTCAACGGGTCCCGGATTCCTCCTTGGTGGCGGCGCTGGAAATGCTGGGGCTAGATGAGCTGGTCTGACTGGTGCCATATTCCCTACTCTCCTGAACTGGCAATTCCTTATCACATGACCCTCTTTCCCACATGCCAAACATAACCCGTTGGCCATTCGGCAATCCCTCTTAAAATGTCCGGGTTTGTGGCAGAAATTGCATGTGACCTTAGGAAGAGGACGTTGGAACGGTCGTTTGATCTTCGGGCCATTGATTGTCCTGGTCGTATCTCCTTCATTCAGCAACTGCAAAGCCCTCTTCATCAACTGCAAAGCCTTCTTAACTGACTTGTTCTGCACTTGGTTTTCACCCTTCTTCTCCAATCTTCGTTCCACTCCACGGGAAACCTTTGATACTTGCCCAGCGTTGCCACGATCCGACCTCCTATCCATGTCTAGATGATGAAAGATAACTGGAATTGGAATAATGGAAGGAGTTTAGGACATAAGGGAAGGAATCAAGATGAACTAGATAAATCAAGCAGGACTAGATAACTTTGTACATTGCAGTTGGCAATAGCAAATTAATAGAATTTGCTGCTTGTTTGTACTAGAGGTGGTGAGAGCCTAAGCTCTGATACCATCCTGTAACGCCCCGATTCCACGGATACGGGGACGTCACTGCGACGTATATACGTAGGTCAGAAAATGCCCCCACGTATATACGCTAAGCATAAAAGTACAAGCAAGGATCAGAGTACAACACAAAGCGTGGTATACACAATATGCCAACATAAAGGTACAAACACAAAGTCATCACAGGTTATGATAAAATATTACACATTACATGTATCTTTTATCATAAACAAGTCCAAAAGTAAAATATACAATATAAACACAAAATGCTCACGAGAAGGATGTAGATCTCGTGAGTCAAAAAGAGATGGCTGGCACGAAGGAACTGGAGCTAATCTGACTGCTCTCTAAGGAAAGCTCAATCTACTGTGGATGGCTCCACTTCGATCCAGCTTCTAAACCTGAACATACAAATTCAAGGGAGTCAGGACCTCCCAATAATAAACAGACTACAGCCAAATGGCTAAGAGACATGAATAAGAGGGTTAGAATCAGTATAAGAAACATGAACCAGCAAGTAATGGAAGTATAACGAAATAAAGATGGAAAGACTGTGTGTAAGCTTGAGTTACGGCTTTACAAGACTAGTAAGTCGAAGGAATAATAAAGTAGTTATGACAGAAACATGTAAGAGGTATAACAGGAACTAGAATCATAATGTATCAGGTCTAACAAGCATACAAGAATCATAACAAGGATTATGACATAACAGGTATAGTAAGAGTCATAACATAACAGGTGTCTTATTATTATTACTCGTCTAACCCATATATCTAGGTATGTGTCTCGGTATATACCCGATATATATCCCAACTCACATACATCCATATATAAGAAAGTCGAGGTTGTTATTGGAAACAGCGGGGGTATCAACGAACTATGTTTACAGTGGGTCCCGTACTTGCCCGGGACCACGGTCACAGTTTGTTCCGTTGCATGGAAACGGAAGCCAGCCGCAAGGCTTATCCAGGAGGAGGGACTTATGTATGCCCTATATAACAGTCGTATAGGGAGCCAGCTCTCCCCTCGGTCCCCTGGTGGCCCTCAGGTCAGACCGGTTATTCAGTTGCACAACATGCCTAATACCACTGTAAACACGAACACATATCGATATCCGCATGTTTCCCCCGACCCAATACAAGTTGGTCCATTTTAGGATTCAATAGTTTAATTATCACTTTACGGGAATAATAGAATCAGGACATGATCAGGAAATCTGGAGTACATAAGTACTATATAGTCAAGTCATTGCATGTAAAGCAGGAAAACAGGTCACTGATCATGATACAGGATAATAAGGCAAGTTCCCGTAAAGGTAATAATCACAAGTCAAATATATCATGCTGGGTGTAAAGTGATAGCATGACAGGATGGTGATATTTAGCAAGCAATCAAACATGATAAGAGATTGATAATAGTCAGGTAAGTCATGTCATAACAAGAGGATCTTACTAAGTGGTAGCATGCCAAGTGGTCAGGTGATAACACAGTAGAAGTCAGGTGATATACATGTGTTAAAAGGAAACGTGAAATTGACGGTCTGAAGTAATGACATGGCAATGATAATATAATAGAAATCCAGAGTTCAATGACCACGAAGGGTCAGCCACGCATAGTGTACGATAAAGAAGTAGGCATATCACAGATAGTGTACATGAACAAGAATGAAACAAGCAGTCACATGGAAATGGAAATATGAAGTGACTAGAGATGACATACATCAAGTAATAGGTTATAAAGTACAAGTCATGAAGTACAAGTAAGAACAATATATAGTACATGTATCGAGGATAAAATACAAAGTCAAAAAGGAAATCAACTATAACAGACAGCCATAAGTTAGTCGACTAGGTTGGAAAAGTAGTCGACTACTAGAAGGGTTAGTCGACTAAGAAAATGGGGTAGTCGACTAACAGACACGTCAAGTCGACTGACAGTTATGTTAGGTCGACTAAATCTGTGATACAGAGAGTTAAGGTTTTGGTTCAGGAAAAGGTAAGTCGACTAAGGTAAAAAGGGTAGTCGACTAGGGGTCTCAAGTCGACTAATATTTATGATAAGTCGACTGGAGCCGAGAGTTGGGTTTTCTGATTTCAAGAAAAGGTTAGTCGACTAGGGTCAAGGTGTAGTCGACTAATAGAGATATGTAGTCGACTAACAAATAAAATGAGTCGACTAAAACTGTGAATCAGAAAAGATTACGTTCCAATCTAAGGGTTTCTAGTCGACTAGGTCCTAGGTCAAGTCGACTAATCGTGGTCAAAAACAGAATACAGGGCAGAATCTGCTGGTTGTGTTGGATGGTCTAAAAATAGGATTTTTATGACATATGAACACAAGATATGGAGATACAAGTATGCTTAGGAATGAAACAAGTCTTGGTGAGTAAAAATACTCACTAGGATTGGTTAGGTGAAGCTTTGTAGTCTTGAAAGGATCCCAAGGTGGAGATGATGGCCTCAATCTAAAAGTAGTTGTTGAAGTTGAAGTTGCTTGAGGTGGAGAAGATGATCTTGGTGTTGCTTTGGGAGTTGGTGGTTGAAGAAGAAGACCTTGATGATGCCCTAGATGAAGCTCTTGAAGTTGGAGGTTGAGTTGAGATGGAGGAGGATTTTGGTGAAGGGGATTTCTTTTGGTGAAGTGAAGAAAAAGAGATGGAATTGTAAAGGAATGTTTTTATATGATTTGGAATTTGTGAAGGAAGTGAAATTAGAGTAGATGAGAGGGGGTTATTTGCAAAGTGGAGGAGGGGGTGAGTGTCCTTCTCTTGGCCACTTGGCCGGCCATGGAAGAGGGAGAGAAAGAGAGATATTTTTGTGGGAAGTGTGTGGAAGAGTGTGGAATTATTGGAATTTTGGAAAATGGAAATGCTTTAGCTTGTGGAGGAAAGAAAGAAATAAAGGAAAAGGAAAAATGGAAAAGAAATTGAAATGAGAAGATATTTTCTTGGAATCAGAATTGGAAAATATTGAAAGGACAGATACCCGGGTTTAAATCGAGGATACGGAAAACATTTCGGAAAATACCGGAATCGTCCGAAATTCAAGTATCTCGGAACGACCCGAAATAATTATCAAAAATCCATAATATTATATTAAGAATAATGGTGAAATCCGTTTTAAGAAATACTTTATAGTTTTAAAACTAAAAATCCCGGAACCAGTTATCTACCGACTCCGTTGGAATTTTCATAAAATTATAAAATCCTCAGAAAAAGCATGTAGGTAGAAAATATTATTCTAAGAAATAAAGTCTAAAGAATCATTTAGAAATTCCAAACCGTTTGTGAAATAAAAATCTAGGAATCGGTCAGCGGCACTGGCCGACACCGGTTTTGAAGAAATTCCTTTTAATTCAAGAAAAATCCAGAAAATCATAGAAAATTTATAATAATGGAAAATAATATTTGAAACTGAAATCGGTCAAATCTAATCACCGGAAAGACCATATCGAATAATATACTATGATCGGGTCCTGGTTCAGACTGGGGCTGACCCCGAGACCACGAATCCAAATCCAAGACAAAACAATCATATAAGGAATTCATAATACAGAATAAATACAGGAAACAAATCGACAAAATACGATCGAAAATCTGAATACGCAACTAAGTACGTATTCCGGGAACGGGGTATTACACTGGCTTTGCTCACTGGGCGAGACTATGTCTTGGTAAAATTTATGTCTTCATGTTCGCTTGGCTGGTGAACTAATCATAGTTCGTTTTGTTCTTGCAGTGCACTACACTCCTGGTCTCTTGAACAATCTGTTTGGGATGACCAGCGAAGTTGATGGCGATATCAGCTTGCAATTTCAGGGGCAAGCCTATCTGTTTAGTGAGCAAAGCTCTCTTGTTCGAGACACGCTTAGTCACAGTGGTGACCAGCACACCACGAGGAGTATTCTGACTACGGCTCCTCTTGAAGATGTTGACCGTCGGGCTTATAGGAAGCCTGACTTCATGTTTGGGGATGCCGCGCCAGATCCTGATCACCAACTACAGGCCAGAGAAGGGCAGTGGATTTTCCAGTTGGATGGTGAGAAGTTTTACCTTCCGTCCAACAAGCGACATTTTTCTTTGTCTTCCTTCCAGTGCGTGACGCAGGCTTGGAAGATGGCATGGGATGTGAGCTGAAATACTGACTCTGTCCACATAGGAAAATTGATGCTTCAGTCTCCTGGTTATGCAAGAGCGGGGCTTCCTCGTTGCATAATGGGTCTACATCCTGGGAATGTGTCGCGGGAGATCCCAGTGGGAGAAAATCCCGCAGTGGCGCTGACCTTTGGCAACCAATTCTGCAAGGTCAATGGGAACTACCCGGCCACTGACTTCAGGACTCCAGGCTGGATTCACCCTCCGAAGACGTGGTGGGTGGATTTGACTACCTACATCCTTACTCATTTCGAGGAGGATCTGCAGAGGCTGAACCTCTATGAGGCCGTCAGGGCGACCTGCTACGGCATTGAGATGAATGTGGCGTGCTTTTACGCCATCTTTGAATTATATTGCCCAGCTTCAGGGACTTTCTTTACCCCTGTCGGCGAGTTGGGCATGGCTTTGCATGAGATGTGGGAAATCTCTGCTTTGCCTTTTGGGTCTCTCCCTTATGAAGAATACTTTTCGTGCGAGGCGGAGTTGGCTCTGCTGGAGAAGCAGGAGCCTGCCTTATTCGAGACTTATCGGGAGTTAATGTGCCACTTGCACATTTGTTCCGGCATCCATGGTGGCAGCAAGGGCACTTCCTGTAGCTTGAAGAGCTGGGGGAATTACTTGTTCCCGGATATGAGGAATGCTCATGAAGCAGCACATTGCGGAGTTGCTGATGGGGATATCTTTGAACGGATGCAGATGCACCTTCAAAGGGATCTTGTCATAACTGAAGACGATGGTCCCTATGAGAAGGGTGATGTCCTTCGGAGCTTCCATCATCAGGCTCGTCAGTCTATGTCTCGGCAGGCACTGCTGGCCAGTTTCTTAACCGTCTGGCTGAAGAAATGCGTAGTGCCATCTTCTTCGGGTGACATCGTTCATCCGAATGTTTTACTGCCCGCCATTCGTTTTGGTCCATGGTCGTCGTCTGGGTCTTCTCCCGGCCATGGTGTGCTGCATTCAAAGAGACCTTCGTGCATTAACGGAGGCTTTTTGCAGGCCGCCGCCGACGAAGCGCGGAAAGGGAGCCATTTTGCCTTGTGACGGACCCAATCCTAGGATAGGTCTGCCCTACACCTATTTGATGGCGTGGTTCGTCTTACATTGTCCTTTGCTGATTGGAGCTGGAGAAGACCCTCCGCAAGGTGTTCGAATGGCGCTCCTCTGCCGATTCGAAGGGCGTTCATGGCAGAAGACTTACGTGGCTGAGGCCCGTAAATTAGTACGTCGCTATGACGTCTACGGTCTCTTCCGTTGTTTTCCCCGTATTCGGGGTGCAGGATACGATGAGGAGTTCCGAGACGCGGGGGAAGGGCGGTCTTCCCAGAGCCGGGGAGTTTTTGAGTGGCTGGTCAGCATCCGGTCCTCACACTTATTATACAGAAGCGGGGATACCTGCTATTTGGAACCTTATGTCCCCAGCCGGTTTGCTCGGCAGTTTGGGTACGACCAGCTGTATGTGGGCAACCCCAATCCTGATTTGGCCTTCATGGGGAGTCTTATTGACGGGGCCTGTGCCTGGCGATTCTTTACTGCAGGCGGTACTGGGGCGCGGCTGCGTACGCCGTTGAAGAGTCCCAATCTTCAAATGACCCTGTGCTTCTGCCAGTGGTACACAACTTCCAACTCCACACCCCTTGGATTCAAGGCTAACAGCTCTGGTGTGAAGTTAATTTCTCAGCGGCTAAAGCGGAAAGTCTCTGAGAGAAGGGAAGGTAGGAGGGTTCGCGTCCCAGGCATAGAGGAATTCGTCGTTGTTGATGACAGCGAGGCCTCAGATGCAGGAAGTCCTCGCTTCGAAGCGGGAGCGGGGGCTGAGACTTCTGCGACTGGCTCTGGTGTGATGGGGACCGTTCCCCCTCATCGTGTAGAAGAAGTGGAGGAAGAGGATTCTGATGTCCACTTCAAAAGAAAGCGGGAGGGTAGATCTCGTAGGAAGTCATTGGCGAAGAAGCCCCGTCGCCAGGCTCCTACGGTTGTCGTAGAGGGCGAACCCTCAGCAGCGTTCCCTCCTGCTATCCCGTTAGTAACGGACCCGTCGGTTGCTGAACCGACTACCGGTGAATTTGCTCCGGATCTGGGTAAGATCAACTTCGTCCGTATAATAGGTCTTTTGTGTGTTCCAAATGACTTATTATCAATTCTTCTTGATTATAGGAGCTGAGGCGGCTGGAGAGCAAGGGGAACATTATGATCCCTATTTATTTATGGAACTGAGGCTGGTTCTTTTGTTCACCCGGAGGAGTCCGGAGGTGATGCGGCCGACATTGGTCCCTCGGGCGCTGGGACTTCCAAAGGAAGCCCTATAGCGTCGAGCTCTGTTGGATGGTCCACAGGAGATTCGGCGAGCGGGCCGGTCATTCGTGCTGATTCCGCCAAGAATTTCCAATGGAGCCCATGGAGACTGATGCGGCTGCCGAGATGTTTGAGGCGACGTCATCTTATGGTATTGTCCTGACCTCTTGGCTTCTATTGCATGTTGTGTCCTGTCTAAACACAGTCTTGTTACAGGTGTTCGGCTCAAGGTGCATTAGTTTCAAGGGAACCGGCTGATCTTCCTGGGGAGTCTAGGGGTGATATGAGCACTTCGACCGCGGTGGATGCTGCTGTGTTGGATGCGCTATATGGCGACCTGCCCTCTTATCGGTCTCGGCCAGCCGAAGGACTAGGGCTGAAGAAACAGCAGTTCCGGAGGTATCCTCACTCCCAACTATATCAACGAGTGAGGTGCCGACAATTTTGCCACGTGCAGAGCTGAGGGTGATTACAAGCCCTACTTCCCCAACCCTGGTGGTTGAGCCTGCTATTCAGGAGGTGGTCACTAGTCCTACCTCCGCGGTGGCTAGTGTATTGATTTCCATGAAGACTCCGCCAAGATCACCGACGGCCTGTCTTACTGCTGTTAGTGTTCCTGTTGCTCCTTCCTCGGTGGTATCGACCGGGCTGGTGGACTTTTCTAAAGTTGCCCGTCTACCAGAGGTGGCCGAAGTTGAAAACGATTTTATAGGCGATATAGTCGATAGTTTTTACAAAGGCTTAGGGCGATGCATTGACCTGGTCTTGAAAGGTTCAACTGTATCGTTCTCGACTTTGAAGGTGGTCCTCTTCCGCAATATTGAAAGTATTCGGGACCTTGAAGGGTATCACCAGGCCACTGCCTTGGAACTCCTGGTCGATCAATTTGAGAGGGACGTACAGGAATGGTGTCGTCTTAGCCGCTCAGACCTGGAGCCTTTGGTTAGTGAGCGGTTTGCGCGCCTTGTCGCTCAAAAGCACGAGGCCCGTCTTGCCGCTCAAGAAGCCGCTGAGGCTATTTCCTCTGATTTGAAATCTTTGGAAACAAGGCAAGCAGAGGTTGGAAATGCCATCGATGCCTCCACCAGTGCTCTTCTTGATGTTGAAGATAGGATTGCGAAGGCTAAGGAGATGATTAGGAAGGGGAACCTTCTCTTGTCCAAGGCTGAACCGGTGCGTCTTGAAGAAGCCGCGTGGCTTGAGCAGCTCAAGGCTCAAAGTGACGAAATCTCGCAGCAGGGATTGTCGCAGAAGGCAACTTTGGCGGAGGTCGAAGCTCGTTTGGCCCAGGCAATGGATTTCAATGAGGCTGAGCTGAAGTCGCAGGCGCTTGCCCAGGCTGCTGATGACAAGAGGACGAGGCTGACTTCCCTTGAAGAGCGAATCAGATCTTACAATGTACGACTGTAGGTCGTTGTACATGTGCCTTCATGTATCCCATCCTTTTGGAATCAATGAAAATTCTTTCTTTTGTTTTGACTCCCTATCGAGTCTCCAACTCGTTTCATTTGCTGAATGGTCCTTTCAAAGTTATATTGTAGCCATTTGAGAACATAATCCTTGTTGGATTGGATAATGAGACTTGGTCATCTACCGGCTCAGAGGTCGCAATGACATAACCGATTGAGAAGTCACCAATCTCAAGATTAGCCCTCACAGGACTAGAGGGGTAATACTTGTCTTTTGTAAATGTCAGCAAGTATGGTTGAGACCAAGCTGTTTGCTGGTTCAGAGGTTGCAATGACATAACCGATTGAGACGCCACCAAGCTCAAGGTTGGTGATACTTATCTTTTATAAATGTCAATAAGTATCGAGACCTGTCTTTTGTAAATGTCAACAGGGCTCAAGGTTGAGACTTGCCTTTTGTAAATGTCAACAAGCTCGAAATTAAGACTTGGCTGTCTGCTGGTTCAGAGGTCGCAATGACATAACCGATTGAGACGCCACCAAGCTCAAGGTTGGTGATGCTTGTCTTTTGTAAATGTCAACAAGTATCGAGACCTGTCTTTTGTAAATGTCAACAGGGCTCAGGGTTGAGACTTGTCTTTTGTAAATGTCAACAAGCTCAAAATTGAGACTCAGTTGTCTGCTGGTTCAGAGGTCGCAATGACATAACCGATTGAGACGCCATCAAGCTCAAGGTTGGTGATACTTGTCTTTTATAGATGTCAACAAGTATCGAGACCTATCTTTTGTAAATGTCAATAGGGCTCGGGGTTGAGACTTGACTATCTGCTGATTCAGAGGTCGCAATGACATAACCGATTGAGACGCCACCAAGTTCAAGGTTGTAATGGAATTTGGGAAAAGGTCTCGTTTTCACGGGGAGAGACGAGGAAATCACTGTCATAGATTTAGTGTTAACGTAACAGCGAAATGTATATGTGGTCTTACCATTCTATGGATGAGAATTGGTAAGTGATTTTGGAGAGCTCGTTTTCGCGGGGAGAAACGAGGGAATCACTGTCATAGGTTTAATGTTAACGTAACAGCGAAATTTATATGTGGACTTACCATTCTATGGATGAGAATTGGTAAGTGATTTTGGAGAGCTCGTTTTCGCGGGGAGAAACGAGGGAATCACTGTCATAGGTTTAATGTTAACGTAACAGCGAAATTTATATGTGGACTTACCATTCTATGGATGAGAATTGGTAAGTGATTTTGGAGGTCTCGTTCTCACACGGAGAAACGAGGGAATCGAATGGGAACAGGTCCCTTGGGATTTTTAGCAAACCCCCAGCTATCAACGGGTTTGATATGCCTTTACCAACTACCGTTTGAATTGGGCTAGCCATGCTATTCCCCTCAGCATGATGAGTTATCGAGGACTTATGTTGGGCTTACAGGCCAACATTTTCCTCTATCCTTAATCGTTAAGGATGTCGGATTATCTGGTTAATATATGCATAACCTCGATTCTCCTTCGGGACAGCCAATGCACGACCAGGTTCCTACTGGTTTACGGTTGTATTATCTCGCTTGGAGGAAGAGAAAGGCTCTCTTTGTGTGTACTTTGGACACGAAGATCTTGATCAGAGGTGTAGTGTTAACTTGATCATGAGAAGGATCCTTAATCAAGGATAATACTTCTTTAAGAATTTGCCATTGATCGGCATCATGAGTAGGTCGCCATCTGAAGTCATAAGGCGGTATGCTCCGTTTGAATAGACTGTTTCTATGACAAACGGTCCTTCCCATTTAGGCTGAAATTTGCCTTTGGTTTTGTGCGTCATAATCATCGGTCGTCTGACGGCTAAAACCAGGTCTCCTTTCTGGAAGACTCTCTGTTTGACCTTCTTATTGAAGGCTTTTGAGATTCGAGCTTGATACAACTCGATATGCTGCTGAGCATGTAGCCGCCTCTCATCTAGGGCTTCGAGCTCTTGAAGACGTAACCGATCATTGTCTTCTGACGTGATCTTAGTGGTCAGAGTGACTCGCAATGATGGCATCTGGATTTCCAACGGGATGACTGCTTCGTGAAAAACACCTAGAGGGGGGGTGAATAGGTGTGAATGCTAATCTAGTGATCTTTTTAAACTTTAATTAAATGAGTGATGCAACGATCTCTCAAAACACGACTAAGAGCCGAATACCCCTTGCGAGGTTCTGAACTCCTTCCTCCCAATTCCCCTTAAATGGGTTAGAGGTGCGTAATGCAACCGTGTTGTATTGAGGTGTGATCGATCAATGCCAAGTATGATGATGAAGATGAAATGCTCACAATGTAAAACAACAAGTATAGCAAGTAAGGTAAACAACACAAGATTCCACAAGTAGAGGGTTAGTTCTCAAGCAATTAATTCAAGGCAATATAAAGCAATAGAAATTAAAAGCAAGAAGAACGCAAAGGCAATCGCAAACAAGATGATTTGTTTCGAGGTTCGAGCACACTTGCTCTAGTCCCCGCCTTCACCTCCGTGAAGGGTTTCCACTATCCACCGAGGATGCCTTTACAATTGGGTCTACCGAAGATCGAGCACCGAGCTCCACCGAGTACAAAGGACCTCTACCGAAGAGGTTGCTCCACAAGAAGGAATTACAAGAACAAAGTGATCACAACTTGATCACTACACTTTTCTCAATTTCTTTTACAAACACTCTCACTTCAATTACAACTTCACTATAGAATGAGTATAGAATTTTTGGCTCTATGAAGTGTGGTGAGAAAACTTCAGTTGTAGAGTGATATAGAGAATCAAACACAACTGAAAAACAATCTTGAAAGAGTAGGAATTGAAGGCTTAAAACAATTTTTCTTTTCTCTTTTGAAAACAACAAAACTTGAGGATTTTTCTAAGTAATGAGCAAGAGAGACTTCTCCTCTATTTATAGGGTTAGAAAATAGGTTAAAAACAATTTCTTTTCACCTAATTCAACCTGCAAAAGCTCCCCAACCACTCTCCAAAAATCTGCTAAAACAGAAAAGAAACAGTTTTTCAGAAAATCCCAAAGAGGAAAGAGCCGTTGCTGTGTTGCAGGCTTGGCGGTCGACCGGTCCGGTCGACCGCCAGCCTAGCTGGATATAGCCGTTGGCTCCCGGTCGACCGGTCCGGTCGACCGACCAAAAAGGAGGAAACACAGTTTCCTTCTTCCGGTCGACCGGTCCGGTCGACCGAAATTTCCCGAGAGCAGAAGGCTCTCTGTCGGTCGACCGGTCCGGTCGACCGACGGACATGCACAAACAGTGCATGTCCAGGCACAACGCCGGTCGACCGGGCCGGTCGACCGATGTTGCCTGAGGCTGAAAACTGGGCAGTTTTGAAGAGGGAATTTTTGTGAAAACATTTTGAAAATACCTATAGCTAAGTATTATGCAGAAAATAGTTTATATACATGTTTTAAACAAGTTTTTCAAGATATAAAGCTTTGGTACATGTTTTTAAACAAGTTTTTCAAAACATAGGAAATACATGAAACAAGTGTGTGTGCAAATCCTAGAGCCAAATTTCCTATATTCAAACTTTAACATTCTAAACTTACAAACTTGCTAAAAGACTTCAAGGCTATTCTTCAAGGTGGGCTATCTTCACTTGATCTTCAATATTTGCAACTTGAGCCCAAATAGAATTGTCTTGAGTCCAAGAACCTTGTATTTGAGTGAGAGTACTTCTAGTGTGATGATAAACCTGAAACACACTTAAACAACAATTGTTATTAGTACAAATGACTAATATGTTTTGTAATCATCAAAATACACTAAACAAGGGTGATTGTAACCTTGGGCCAACACTTCGCACCCATATACCAGGGAAAAAGGCGTATTACCTGTCGGTGTTCGAACCGTGGTCCGGTAGGCCCAAAGACATTCGCCAAGCTTTTCGTCCCAATCTCGTTTGTTCGAGGAGACGAACTTCTTGAGTAGCTTGATGATCATTTTGTTGAATGCTTCCGCCAAGCCATTAGCGGCGGGATTATAGGCAGTTGAAGCCACACTCTGAATTCGGTTTTTATCGCAGAACCGATAGAATACTTGGCTTATGAATTAGGGACCGTTGTCGTGGATGATCCGCCTAGGGACACCAAATCGATGGATGACATGGTGTTTGATGAAATTAACCACATTAGAGGTTTTGACTTCAGCCAATGGTATAGCCTCCGCCCACTTTGAAAAGTAATCGGTTATTGCCAGGATAAACCGGTGACCTCTTGTCGAAGAGGGGCTGATTGGCCCTACGACATCTATTCCCCATGCTTCAAATGGCCATGAAGCAACAGTCGGGTGGAGCAACTCCGAAGGCTAGTGTATGAAGTCCGTATGAATCTGACATGCTTTACACCTTCGTGCATATTGGATGGCATCGGCTATCATAGTTGGCCAATAATATCCCAGCCTATGCAACCTGTCTTTAAGTTTAGGAGCTGGCTGATGAGCTCCACAAGTGCCGTCGTGCGCTTCTTGGAGCGCTTCCTGTGCCTCTAAATGAGAAAGGCAACGGAGGAGAACACCGTCATATGAACGACGGTAAAGTGTCTTCAAAGTTGGATCGTAGTAGAAACGGAGAGACCTTCGTTTGACGGATGCCGCTTCCTTAGGATCGTCTGGAAGCAGACCGTGCAAAGCATAGTCAATGAGAGGAAAGCGCAGTCTCTCGGTTCAAGATCCGTGGAGATATTATAGACTTCTCGAGTTCTTAGCATGTGCTTGGAGCATGCAAGATGTCGAGTTGCGACTGTGAGGTGATACTCGGTGTCGGCTGGCAAGGCTAGTGTCGTTGCTAATGCAGCAAGAGAGTCCGCCTTGGTATTCTGAGATCGAGACACGTGCCCGATGTAGAAACCTTCAAATAGGTTGGCCAATTCAACGGCCGTGTGATAATAAGGCAGCAAGTCCTCATGGCGGACTTCGTATTCGCCTTTAACCTGATTGATGATCAGTTTTGAATCACCATAAGCTTCGAGGTAGCGTACCCCCATTCCATGGGCGAGTTAAAGACCAATGAGCAGGGCATTATATTCTGCTACATTGTTGGAGCATGATTCCGTCAGGGAGAATGCTCTGGGAAGGACATGATTCTGTGGGGAGATAAACACAACCCCCACTCCGGCAATAATCTTGCCTTTAGGGCCCATCCGCGATGCTCCATCAAAGAACATCTGCCACACTTCCTCTTCTGAGGTTGCATAAGACTCGAAGACTTCATCAGGGATATCTTCGTGAAGTTTTGAATGTTCCGGAACTGGATGAGCAGCCAAGAACTCTGCAAGGGCCTGGCCTTTAACCGCCTTCTGAGGGGTGAAGATCGTGTCGTATTGAGACAATAAAAGTGCCCACTTTGCCAATCTTTAATTCAATGATCCTGGCTTCGTCATAAGAAGACGCAATGGGTTTACTCTGGAGATGACATGTATGGTCTGGCCGACCAAATAATGTCGTGTCTTCTGAACAGCAAAGACGAGAGCTAAACACTCTTTCTCGATAGGGTTGTAGCGAGATTCCGCTCCTATGAGAGTCCTGCTCAGATAATAAATGGCCTGCTCGTGGCCATTGTCGTCCTTTTGAGCGAGGAGGGCACCGAGGGAATAGTCCATAGCTTTTACATAAAGCAAGAATGGTTTTCCTGATGTAGGGGCCACTAAGACTGGAGGTTTTGTGAGGTACCTCTTGATGTCTTCATATGCTTCCTGACAAGCTTGATCCCATACGAAGGAAGCACCCTTTTTCATGAGTCGGGTGAACGGTTGACAGCGGCCTGAGAGATTTGCAATGAATCTTCTGATATAAGCCAGCCTGCCTTGCAAGCCCCTGAGCTCTTTGAGGTTCCTTGGTGGATGCATGCTCTGGATGGCTTTGACTTTGTCTGGGTCAAGATGAATCCATTTTGATGTGACAATAAACCCAAGGAACTTGCCACTTGACACTCCCAAGAAGGATTTTGTTGGGTTCATTTTTAGTTGATGAGCCCGCATTATGTCGAACATCATTCTCAGGTCGCGAAGATGTTCATTCTTGTTGCGGCTTTTGACGGCAATGTCGTCGACATAGCACTCCACCGTTTTTCGCAGATGATCGCGGAAGATCGTACTCATTGCCTGCTGGTAGGTTGCTCCGGCGTTTTTCAGTCCGAAGGGCATTACAGTGTAGCAGTATACCCCCAATGGTGTTCGGAACGAAGTATGCTTCTCGTCGTCGGGATACATCTTAATCTGGTTGTATCTTGAAAAGCCGTCCATGAAAGACATCCTTTCAAACCCGCATGTGTTATCAATCATGACGTCGGTGATGGGCAGTGGGAATTCGTCTTTAGGACAGGCCGTATTGAGATCACGGTAGTCGATGCAGATCCGTATTTTCCCGTTCTTTTTAGGACGGGGACGATGTTGGCTACCCAATCTGGATGTTGTTCCTCCCGGATGAAGCCACATGCAATGAGCTTGTGAACTTCGGCTTCAATAGCTTCCATAATGTTCGGGCGAAACCGACGTTGTTGCTGCTTGACTGGCTTGACGTCAGGCTTGATGTTTAGACGATGCATAGTGACCTGTGGATCAAGTCCGGGCATATCTTCGTAGCTCCATGCGAAGACATCTATATACTCTTTTATGAGCATTATCAATTCTTACTTTCTATAAGTGATAGGCTTTCACTTATAAAGATGGGTTTGGGATGATCTTGACTTCCCAGGTTGACCTGCATCACCTTGTCTTCAGTAGGTGGCTCGCACAGTTCGAATCTTCTTTCCCACTGGAGGTTTAATTGCTGGGCCCATGGTTCCTCATCAGTAGCTTCTGCAGGCTCCAATTGACTGCTCGAAGTCATATTAACGGTGAAATTTTCGAACATCATTCCCACACTGACGTCTGAGTCCCACTCGGAGGATGAGGCTGAATGTGATGGAATTGGTTCATCGTCTTTGGCCTGAACCTTTGCTGACGATGTGGGTGTAACATATTCCAACCCCCTGCGTGTACTATCATAGTAGTTTGCAGGCTTCCCTTTTGGCACAAAGTTACGCATCGAACCGCGCCTTCCTTTTCCAAAATTCAGGCTTGCTTCATCTTCAAGTCGTATCCCATTTTCTTCATAATATAGCGCGCCGGCCGTGCGTAATGGAAGAACTATGGAGTGTCTGAATCTAAACTTGAATCTGCAGCCATGGGTCCCTGTGGTTGGGTTCTACCGAAAATTATCGGTAACTGACCTTCTTTGGATGGCGGGATCACCAAGACGGCTCCTTCTGCGGATTCCATGGGTGTACTGGACGCACTTGGCTTATGTAAAGGCATGTGTAGGGAGCTATCCGTAATGGATTTAAACAGCCCAACACTCGCAGGATAATTGAAAGAAATATTATCATTAATTACCCATTCACCTTCATCCTCTGAAGAAGTATTACATTGGGGATTATTGAGACATGCTATAATTGGTTCACCAATCAGAATAACTGGCATGCCTGCTTCGGATTCTGAATCCGCCTCATTGCCACTTTCATCATCGTCTGGCAATGGTTCTTTAGGTGTCCCACCGGCCTCTTGATACAGGAGAGCGTCAGTGAAGTAATTTTCCACCCCTTTGAATGGTTGCCTCTCAGCAAAGACAGTTCGTACTGTCGCATCATCTTCAACATATTTGAAGCATTGGTGGAGAGTAGAGGGAACGATCCAGTTGGCATGGATCCATGGCCGTCCCAGCAGCAGGTTATATGATGTGTCAACGTCGATGACATAGCATGTCACTTCTGACCTCAGGCTCCCGATTCTGCAACGGAGTCGAATTTTTCCCAGTGGATGACTGCTCCCGGTGTTGAAACCGTATATTGTAGTAGTGGTTGCGGACAACCTGTACAGTGGTATACCGAGGAAGTAAAGAAGCCTTTTGGGGATGATGCTGAGTGCGGACCCCGGATCGACTTGTATTCTTTCGATGCACGTTGAACCGATATATCCGGTGTAGTACAGAGGTCGATCGTGCTTGTTGTCTTTGAGAAGCATATCTTCCGCCGTGAATGTAATAGCGGGCACCTTGGATTGTGTGTGATGACATTCTGGGCAAGGAGACTGAACGTCGTCGTTAGGGATCTCAGGGATGCATGTCAGAGAGGATTCTGAATGGGCTAGCGTATCCCTGAGTGCTTCTCTTGTTTCTTTTGAGAGGCGAAGGAGCTCGTGTATTGTGATACGAGCCGGGATATTAGCCAAATGGGCCAATATGTCAAACCGAAAGGGCGTATCAAACCCTTGGCCTGGTGGTTTCTTCAACACGTGGTCGAATCGTACCTCCTTAGACCTCTCTTTTCCCTTGGTTGGGATTGGAGTGGATGCTGACATTGGTACCGACGTCGTTTGCCGTTGTATCTCGTCAGTAGACTTTTCATACTGCCTCAAGTATGATTTTCCGGATCGGGTGCCCGTCTGTTGAGGCGTATCGGCTTGTGCCGTGCAAGCAAGCTTTTCTCCTTCTGAATCACTGAGGGAAGCCGATGTAAGATTGCCGTCGTCTGGCAGGATGGAGATGACATTGCAAGACTTGCCCTTTGAGTTGGGCTTCTTTGAATCCCGCTGTACGTCTTAGACGAGGTCTGGGTGTATCCACATTACTTCTCCTGTCTCCAATGTTAAGGGAACAAGACCCTTATTATCTTGAGTTTTAGCTGGAGGATGCTTGACTTCCAACCATGGAGCGGGGGCTGGGTAGGTCCCGTCGGGAACTGTGACCTTTGGGTGCTGCCGAACTCAAGAGTCACCATATTGGCAGTGACTTTCTTCTGCTCCGCCTTCAATGTCAGAACCCCGGCATCGATCAGGGCTTGTATTCTGTCCTTGAGGACATAACACTTGTCAGTAGGATGGTGGATCATCCTGTGATAGAGGCAGTATTTTGGGTCGTTTGTGCGGCCTATCTCATTAGGACGCCGAGCATCTGGCAGTTTCATTTTGTTCCCTTTGTGGAGAAGATGGAATATCGTGACCACCTGATCGTCTTTAAAGGAGTACTGCTTTGGAGGGAACTTAGGCTCCTGATTGTTGAAGCCGCTCTTCTTGGCCTTCGACTGCACATCTCCAGATAACTCCACAGATATAGTCTCTTTGCCTTTAGCTTGAGAAGATTGCGGTAGGTCGCTACGCCCTTTGTTCATCCCCCACTTGCCTCTAGAGGCGGATGGTTCGAACTTTTTAGCCGACTTCTCGGCTATCTCTGCTTGTTCGACCAATTCCTTCCAAGTGTGGGCTTTGACAGCCCCCATGCGAACTTCCACTTGGTCTAAGAAGTTGTGTCTGCATGTCTATAAGAGCATGGGTAATGGCATCCCTGCTGGGCACATCAAGGATAAATTTCTGAACCGTTCAATATAGTCACGGACAGATTCGCCCTTCTTCTGCACAGTGGAGAGGAGCTTGTCCATGGTCACTTCGGTATCGTCCTCATAGAAACGAGAGAGGAACCGAGTTTCCAGGTCGATCCAGGAGTTGATAGAGCCCGGAGGGAGACTTCGGAACCAGTCAAATGCCACCCCCTTAAGGTGCTAATGAACAGCCTAGCCATGATGGCGTCATTGCTTATAACATTACCAGTCTGAGACCGGAAATAGCAGATGTGCTGATTTGGCGAGCTCTTTCCATCATAGGTATGCAATGTTGGTGGTTTGAACTTCGGTGGATATGGCACCGAATCCCACTCCAGCGGATAAGGACGGACTGCCCCTACCTTCTTTAATTCATCCCTCTGAGCTAGGGATGCGATTTGAGCTTGGAGGCCCTTAAGGACTTCGGCGTCTAAGGAAGAACCCTCCTTGGATTTCTCCGGCTTTGGCTGCTCATTGCTGAAGTGTTCCTCGTCATCGTGATTGCTCCCGGCATCGTTGTCATTCTGATTGCTGAGGAGTCGAGCAAGCATCTGTTGAATATTATCCAAGGCTTCTTGCTGGGTTCTGGAAGTTTGCTCCTGAGCTTCCAGGCGCCGACGAAGGTCGTCGTTGACGTTATCAGCCATATTGACTGATGCTCTGTCTGTTCGCTCCGAGCTAACTGTCGCCGAATAGGCGTACCCACTATCCTCATCTTCTTCGTCCGATGATTGGAGTGATCTCCTGGGCTGTGACGAGGCTAGGGCCGTCGAGGAAGAAGGCTGCTCGTAACTGTAGGGTATCGCCACCCTGGATCTGGTGTTTCGGAAGACACCTTCTTCATGCACCAAGACTTCGCCTAAGCCTGGGCTGTAGTCTGGATCTGGAAAGCTGCGGGTGTCGTCAGATGTTTGACTTCCTCCGCGTAACTCTCGTCCTCTCCCAGTCATGTTGACGGATGCGGAGGCTGGATCTCGTGAGGTGCTCCTTTTGCGATACTTCATAGGGAGATGTACGGACAGTCGATCAAAAACTGATCGCCGGCAATGAGTTGAGTGGACTGTCACCAACTGACATCCCTTTGTTGACAATAGGGGGAAGTGGTTCGGAAAGACACTGACTTCCGCTTGTTCGCCAAGAGTTCTCGCAAGTCAGGCCCATGGGAGCCTAAATAATCCTGTGGAGAGGCCTTTCTGGAGCGTATATAGGATGATGTTCCGTTCCTCTTATCCCTGCAGAAGGGATTAACACTGAATAGTACTTTAGTTCTAGCTTCGCCAACAGGTGCGAGCTTAGTGCTTGACGAACTGGAGAGCGGAGCACGCTGCGGTGCTTTACCCGCTATGCCGCTGCAAAGGGGATTTGCCTTAGATAACACTCTGGCCCTAGCCTCGCGGCCATGGACGCAGTGAGTATGCTGTGGTACAGTAGCTTCGCTCATAAGAACGATGCTGGCACAAGGCATTGCTGCTCTTGAATTGGGCGACGGTATGATTGCCGTCTTGACTTTATGATTGGAGCAGACAGGCATCTTGCCTTTTTCTTCGCGAGAGAGGCGCGGTTTAGGCGTAGCTACGCCTGGAGCTTCGGTTGGAGACTTCTGTTTAGGCCTCCACATCCGCTTTGGCAGAGGATACTTAGGTTCCTTAGGAACCTGTTTAGCCACGCGCGAGGCTGAGGGGTGTTGGCAGAATTCTGCTTCCGATTTCTGCTTTGAAACCTTAGCCGTGGAGACCGTCCTATGCTTCCGTGCTCGAAGCATTAGGCCACCCCTAGAGAGGACTTCTTCAAATCTTCCTTGATCGAACTGAACCACCAAGTTCTCACAAGTAAAGGAATCAGACTGCGGACGTGCTTCCTTGTTGCGCCAAATAACCGCAGTAGGTTCGCAGAGAACCTTTTCTGTCTCCGCAGAGACTTTCCTTGAAGATTTAGCCAGAGGGGCTCTGGCTGCACCGGCTTTTCTGAATTCAGAGTTAGACCTGAAGGTCTGTTCGTCGCATTGCGACACTTGATTCTCGGCAGTGGAGAATTTCTTCCCCAGCGGAGTCGCCATCTTGTTTTCCATTATATTTGCAAAGGGGAAAACTTACAATAAAAGGGGTGGAGGAGCTAAATTACAAGTATTCTTAAAAAGATTACAAGTAGATCTCCTCAGAGATTCTGGAGAAGTGTGCCGATAGGAGTCTGGTCAGCGCGCGACCACTTTGTCCCTTTGACGATGCGAGCGATGAGATTCCCTTCTCGCCTGGTTCCAGAAATCAGAGAATAGAAGGTTGGTAAAACCCTCTTGCTGCTTCTCAAAATCGCCTTCAATTAGGAATTCCTTCTCGCCTGGTTCCAGAGATTCCTTGAGAAGAAGGACGATGTTAGGGTATCAACACCCTGGATAGAGAAAGCAATTCTCTAAAAGATCTCTGAATTCGAGAGCGCACGGTGCGTTGTGAAGAAGCCTCTGCTTGTGAAGTCCTCTCTCTTGCGCCTGTTGATGATTATTATTGATGATCCTTTCCTTCTTGTACCCCTGGTGGGCTATTTATAGGGAGAACAAGGGTATAACCGTCCCTTGAAAATATGGAAACAGATTGAATCAAATCTGTTTAAAATACGGAAAGTAGCCTTGCTGCGAGGCTAAGATCAGCTTCTGCGAAGCTAGAATTGGCAGGTCGGTTGATCTTCCTGATCTGTTTTGATCCTTTCCATATCGTTAAAGGATTTCCCCTGATCTTCTTACTCGTTTTAGGAGAGTCAAGAGATTGTGGCAATCAACTGTCAAATTTGATCTCTGATTTGATCTTAATTGGATTTGATCTGATTAGACCCGATCTCATCCGGAGATTTGATTGGTCAAAGGTTGACCATAGCAGACCAACAGCGGAGCTGCCCGTATTGAGCTCGTAGCGGAGCTAGAGGCAGCTTCTGGCGAAGTCCGAAAGAAACCCATTGGCGGAGCTGGAAGTCCTCTGTGGCGAAGTTGCAAGTTAGCTTCCTGGCGAGGCTTTGGATGGCTTCAAGGCGAAGTTGGATGATTTTAGCCTCTCAAGTGAGGCTATCCCTTTGGGCTCATGTGATACTAAGTGCTAGCATCTTAGACCTGCTGAGGTCTGTTTAGAAACAATCTGGGTTCACTGTCTGCTTGCTGGATCAGTGGAGTCCAAGTTGCTTCCTTGTCCCTTGGAGATGGGTGAAAACTGGTCTTCAGCTCGTCTGTCACTTGTCTTTTGTAAATGTCAACAAGTTTAGACATTATTCGGACCAATAAAATCTTGTCTTTTTTAAGTGTCAACAAGATCCCCTTCAAAGTTTTCAGAAGTCTGCAATGGCTCAGACTTTGAAATACTTTGAACTGCTTTGATTGGTGGTGTGTGGAGTATGAACATCGCCATGATGGTTGAGTTCAGCTTCGCTTTGGATCCTGCTTTGGGATGTAGACTCGCGTCTGGGTAGCTCCGCGTCTGGGCTTCTGGAGATACGTTCGCCCTGGAGCGTTTGTCGCTTTCCCGAGGCCAACTGCCATGGGCCAGTTACGAGGAGGATTACTCCTTTCTTCGTGCTGATCGAGGGAGATATTCTCCGATTTGCACGTTTCCGAGGGAGGATATTCCCTTTCTTCAAGGCGCAATAAGTGCCTTTATAAGGGAGACGTTTCTCCCTTTGCACGGTTTCAAGGGAAACCGTCCCTTTTCTCAAGGCGCAATAAATGCCTTAAATGCGCTCGTGCTTCCACGCTTGAGGCGGCAGCGCTCAGGCCATGGGGCCTATAAATAGGACACTTGAGGTCCTCTGAAGAGAAGTGATCTGCTCTTCTCCTCTTCTCTTGGTTGAGAGAGATACTCAGATCTCTGAACTAGTGGGAATGCCCACTCTGGTTATCATCTGGCCAAGGACCGGTAAGTCTTGATCATTCAACGACTTCACCGATTTTAGGGAATTCATCTCCCTTAATTCAGCTTTAACAGCTGCTTCAGGGATTAGTTTCCCTTACTCTTCATCTTGCAATTGACTGGTCTGCAGAGAAGGATTTTGACATAGCTTCCCCAACGAAGCTATCATTCTGACTTGATCACAGAAAGATCATTGTATGTTAAGTCCGCTACATAGGCAGAACTTGGGACCTGGTATCTTCAAGGTTGAGCCAGTCTTGCCATATAGGTGAGGCTAAGACTGTGTCCCATAGGATCAATCTGGCTTAGCCATAAAGGCGAGGCTAGGACTTGGCGTTTGCTGAGCTAACCCATCACTGCTGCGCGAGCAAGGCTTATCCTCTGCTTTAACTGAAATCGGATTGCTTTGCCCCAAAGAATTCGGCTTTAGCGCTTTCGCAGTGTCTTCTGTGTTTAACTGCTAACTTGCTCCAATTTTGCATTGCAGTGAGCTATGTTCGCCGATCTTGTGTCTTGATGAAAGAGACCGAAAAGTTGCCTTACGCTTCCCCGGTTGAAGCTTTACTTTTAAGCAGGAGGAACAACTTGGGGCAGCTGATGTGTGTCCCAGAGGCTATTGGCAGCCTCTTATCCGAGATGATTCGCTTCGGAAAAGAGGACGTCACACCTGTGAGATCACTGACATCACTGCCAATTCCCATTATAGGTGATCTATCGTGTTGGCGGCGATAAGTTCATTGCCAATTTTCATCAAAGGTGATCCAGCTTCCTGGTGGCAAAATCTGCCATTATGTGGAAAATTATGACCCTGTCCTCGTGGCACAACTGGTTACGGCCTTGTGCAGGAGGGAGGCCTTTCGTGTCCAGTTGGTCTGGCTTGAAAGCGGATAAAACCACTTGTATGCCTTTTGCGCAAATGATCTTGCTGAGCAACTGAATCTGTTGTACGAAACACAACCTTGATGTAGCATCAATGTACCTTTCCTTTTAAATCAATGAAAGTTCATTTTCTGCTCATTTGATTTTTTACCTGCCTTCATTGAGAATTTGGCTATAACGGGGCTGAACTTCGTGCGGAGTTAAGGACAAGGTCCTTTTTGAATGAGCTTCGCGCGAAACTGGCATGTCGGCGAACTGTGCCTTTAGCGGGCTAAGGTAACCCTTTTGGCGAAGTTCTTGATGAACTTGTACGAAGTCTGCACTTTGACTTGTGGCGAAGTTAGCCCTTAGTGGTTGAAGCAGCGCTTCTCGGGAAGGCGCTTTAGGTGGCGTTTCGAATTAATTTGAAACGACAGCCTGTACTGTTTACAAGGCATCGTTTCAGACGCTGATTGGCCTATAAAAACCCGATCGGGCTGAGAAAGAGCAGATCTCTTTACTTGAAATTTTTAGAGACCTTTGACTCTTCTTCTTCCTCTTTCCTTTCCATTTAGAAAGTTTGAAAGCTTCCGTAGCTCTTCAATGGCGCCCAAAAGACGAGCGGGGAAAGAAGTGGCAACTTCTGCAACGAAGGGTCCTTCTCCTCCTCAGGTCATTGAGCGACCAGTCGCCGGTAAGGGACTTTCCCTTCTGATCAGAGACTGCGGTCTCTCTTTTAAAGCCGATATTTGGCTATCAGAACGATCGAACATGATCTATTTTTATTAGGGAATCCGTTTCCCTGAATTTCCCTTATTTTCTTGGACGGGGAACTAAGAACTGAACAGTTCTTGTCTAAACTTCTGTACGAAGCTATTACTTGGGCTGTCTTCGTCCTGTTGAGGAACAGGATACAGGTCTGTCCCTTCGATCATGGCCATCAAGAATGGTTTTTGATCATAATGCCCTTTTGATAACGTCAGCCCTTAGGGCTATACCACTTTCTGCTTAAGCGAAGTTAATACTTGGGCATTTTCTGCAAGATGCAGACTTGTTCGCGAGATTAAGCTTTGCTGAAGCTATCGCCTTGCTGGCTTTGCTCACTGGGCGAGACTATGCCTTGGTGAAATTTATGTCTTCATGTTCGCTTGGCTGGTGAACTAATCATAGTTCGTTTTGATCTTGCAGTGCACTACACTCCTGGTCTCTTGAACAATCTGTTTGGGATGACCAGCGGAGTTGATGGCGATATCAGTTGCAATTTCAAGGGCAAGCCTCTCTGTTTAGTGAGCAAAGCTCTCTTGTTCGAGACACGCTTATTCACGGTGGTGACCAGCACACCACGAGGAGTATTCTGACTACGGCTCCTCTTGAAGATATTGACCGTCGGGCTTATAAGAAGCCTGACTTCATGTTTGGGGATGCCGTGCCAGATCCTGATCACCAACTACAGGCCGGAGAAGGGCAGTGGATTTTTCAGTTGGATGGTGAGAAGTTTTACCTTCCGTCCAACAAGCGACATTTTTCTTTGTCTTCCTTCCAGTGCGTGACGCAGGCTCGGAAGATGGCATGGGATGTGAGCCGAAATACCGACTCTGTCCACATAGGGAAATTGATGCTTCAGTCTCCTGGTTATGCAAGAGCGGGGCCTCCTCGTTGCATAATGGGTCTACATCCTGGGAATGTGTCGCGGGAGATCCCAGTAGGAGAAAATCCCGCAGTGGCGCTGACCTTTGGCAACCAATTCTGCAAGGTCAATGGGTACTACCCGGCCACTGACTTCAGGACTCCAGGCTGGATTCACCCTCCGAAGACGAGGTGGGTGGATTTGACTACCTACATCCTTGCTCATTTCGAGGAGGATCTGGAGAGGCTGAACCTCTATGAGGCCGTCAGGGCGACCTGCTACGGCATTGAGATGAATGTGGCGTGCTTTTACGCCATCTTTGAATTATATTGCCCAGCTTCAGGGACTTTCTTTACCCCTGTCGGCGAGTTGGGCATGGCCCTGCATGAGATGTGGGAAATCTCGGCTTTGCCTTTTGGGTCTCTCCCTTATGAAGAATACTTTCCGTGCGAGGCGGAGTTGGCTCTACTGGAGAAGCAGGAGCCTGCCTTATTCGAGACTTATCGGGAGTTAATGTGCCACTTGCACATTTGTTCCGGCATCCATAGTGGCAGCAAGGGCACTTCCTGTAGTTTGAAGAGCTGGGGGAATTACTTGTTCCCGGATATGAGGAATGCTCTTGAAGCAGCACATTGCGGAGTTGCTGATGGGGATATCTTTGAACGGATGCAGATGCACCTTCAAAGGGATCTTGTCATAACTGAAAACGATGGTCCCTATGAGAAGGGTGATGTCCTTCGGAGCTTCCAACATCAGGCTCGTCAGCCTATGTCTCGGGAGGCACTGCTGGCCGGTTTCTTAGCCGTCTGGCTGAAGAAATGCGTAGTGCCATCTTCTTCGGGTGACATCGTTCATCCGAATGTTTTGCTGCCCGCCGTTCGTTTGGTCCATGGTCGCTGTCTGGGTCTTCTCCCGGCCATGGTGTGCTGCATTCAAAGAGGCCTCCGTGCATTAACGGAGGCATTTTGCAGGCCGCCGACGACGAAGCGCGGAAAGGGAGCCATTTTGCCTTGTGACGGACCCAATCCTAGGATAGGTCTGCCCTACACCTATCTGATGGCGTGGTTCGCCTTACATTGTCCTTCGCTGATTGGAGCTGGAGAAGACCCTCTGCAAGGTGTTCGAATGGCGCTCCTCCGCCGATTCGAAGGGCGTTCATGGCAGAAGACTTACGTGGCTGAGGCCCGTAAATTATTACGTCGCTATAACATCTACGGTCTCTTCCGCTGTTTTCCCCATATTCGGGGTGCAAGATACGACGAGGAGTTCCGAGACGCGGGGGAAGGGCAGTCTTCCCTGAGCCGGGGAGTTTTTGAGTGGTTCATTGTTGTTCCCCTCATTTTTGTGATTACTACCAGCGTGTTATCATTCTTCCGGTTTGTTAGGAGCTGAACCAATATTTGCTAGATGTTGTCCAATGCTTCTTTCTGGGCCTTGGAAGTCTGCTCCTGTGTCTCCATGCGACGACAGAGATCATCATCATTGTTGTTATCAGCCATGTTGGCTGATACGAACCTTGCCTGCATAGAGCTGATGGTGGCAGAGGAAGCGTAGCCGCTGGCTTGTTCTTCATCATCGGACCATTGGAATCGGTGTATCAATAATTCTGGCAAGATAGCTTCTGAGGAAGAAGGTTGTCCATAATTATTGGGTACCGTACCTTGGAAGGCACCCTTTTGTTTGACCAGAACCTGACTTAAGCCGGGGCTATAATCGGGCCCTGGAGAAATGAACGAGGGAGTGCGAACCCCCTATTTTCTTCTTTGAGATCATAGAAAATCCCTTCCTCTGCTTATCATGTTGACAGAGGCATCTGCAATGTGAGGCACCTTCACTGTCTTCTTCTTTTGAGACTTGAGTTTCTCAGAAGTTTGAACTGACAGCCGGTTGAATACTGATTGCTGGCTTGGAGGAGAAGTTGTGGGGATTAGTGTTAAACAACAGTTAACGAAATGTACCATCACAGTTTGACACCCCGCCTGTCCTTACTGGGATGACGAGATGTGAACTGGCTCTTCGGAGCAGAGTTTCCACTTGTTGCTCAGATAATCCCGCAAGTCTGTGTTACCTGGATCCAACTGATCCAATATGGAGACTCAGCGAAACTGAATATTAGCCTGCTTAGGTTGAGAAACCCTGAGCTTAACCGTGAAGACTTTCTTTTGGGCTATAGGCGAAGTTAGGATAGCTTCCCCTGAAAGAGTAGCTTCATAAGGTGAAGCTACTGCTTTAGCTCTGCCTTTGAAGGCGAGCTTAGCTCTGTTGCGCGGAGTTCTTTCTGTGAGCGAGGTTGAAATAGCCTCGCTGTTAGCACTCAGTGGTGCTTCATTTTTAACTTCGCGGCTAAGGTCTTTAGCACTTAGTGCTTTGGTTTTGTCGCCAGCGGCGAGCCTAGCACTGCCCAGTAGTGCTGATGATGTAAGCGGGGCTGCAGTAGCCTCGCTGTTAGAAAAAAGTGCTTTAGCCCTAACCTCGTGTGACAGGCGTGGCTTAGCTCTGTGAAGAGCTAAAATAGTCTTGCAGTTAGAGACTATTTTAGCTTCGCATGAAGCTGAATCAAGTGATCTATCTCTAGCCTCGCATGGGACTACAGCTTTTGCAATCACATAGCATTTGCAGAAGCTGTTTTAGGTTCATAAGGAACCTTTATAGCTTCGTACACAGTGTTAATATGCTGGCGTGTGGTTATGTTAGTCTCTGCTAAGACTGTGCTAGACTCGCATAGAGTCTGTTTAGTCTCGCCTGAGACTGTAATAGGCTTGTAGAGAGCCTTATTTGTCTCAACAGAGACCTGCTTCCAAGAGTTAGCCAAAGGGGCTCTGGTTACGCTGACCTCCTTGCGCAATTGTAGGGGCTTGTGCTACCCCCAGAGAGAAGTTGTTCAAAACCTCTCTTGGTCAAAGTGAATGACCAGCGTCTCAGCAATAGACCCGAAGGTCTGATCGTCACATTGCGGCACTTGATTCTCAGCAGTGGAGAATGCTTTCCCCAGCGGAGTCGCCATTTTGTTTTCCATTAATTTAGGTAAGGGAAAACTTACAAAAAGGGTCGAGGAGCGAAATTACAAGTATTTCTTTATAGAAAGAAAAAAGAAAATTACAAGTAGATCTCCTCTGAGATTTCTAGGGAAGTGTGCCGGTGGGAGTCTGATCAATGCGCGACCACTTTCCCGGTTGACGATGCGAGCGATCGATCTTCGAATATAACTGCTTGGGAATTCCTTCTCGCCTGGTTCCGGAGATTCCTTGAGAGGGAGGAAGATCTTAGAGTATTAACTCCCTGAATTGATCCTTATAGGATTAGAGAAGTGATTCTCTAAATTCTTGGAAGCGAGAGAGTAGATCTCTTGTTGGCTTATGCTTTGAAGAGACCAAAGAAGCCTATGCTTTTCAAAGCTTTTATTGGACTTGAATTTCTTCAAGACCGTGAACCTATTGGACTTGAATCTTTTTAAGACCCTGAGCCTAGCCTATTAGTGGGCTATTTAGCGTCTCAGGCGAGGCTATCCCTTTTGGCTCATGCGATGCTCAGTGTTGAGCTAACTTAGCATCTTAGGCCTACTTAGGTCTCTTCAAAGACAGTCTTGGCATACTGTCTGCTTCACTGGATCAGTAGAGTCAGTGTCGCTGATTTGTCCCTCAGAGATGGGTAAAAACTGGTCATCAGCTTGTCTCTGACTTGTTTGTAAATGCCGACAAATTAGACGTCGTTCAGACCGGCTAGAAAGCTGTCTGAGAGTTTGTCTTTTTTTAGTATCAACAATGTCTAAACCATTTTAAAAGCATCCAAATACCATATTTTGATTCTTTAATTTATTACAGTGTGTAGGCAATTAAAGCAGAAAATTGGCAGCAGAATATAACATATATGCAGCTTGCAAAGTCCCTGCAAAAGAAAAATATAATTGCCACAAAATTGCCGCACTGTCGCGGCTTTGCTTTGATTTCCACGGCAAGGTTCTAGAAGCAAGCTTTCTGCTTTCTAGAGCAGAGAGAGGCAAGCAAGGGTGATCTTCTGCAATGCAAAGAATCTGTAAAAATTGCCCTGCACACCAAAACAGGGAAGAAAATGTTAACAAAACGTGAAATCAAAACCATTCCCATCCCTTGCAATGGCGCCAAAAATTTGATCAGGGTGAAACCAGCACTTGAAAATGTGTGTTTATGAAATCAATGAAAAGTTTGTACGTGCTAATGTTTCCTCGATACTTCTGTTATAGCATTGGCTCAACGGGTCGAATCCACAGGGACGGAAGGCAATAGAAGCATTAAGAGTTTATATTCGCGTGTTATGTTAACAAGTTCTTCTTTGGAAAAGAATGAGAAAAAGAGAAAAGAAAAGAAAATTGAGAAGTGATAGGTGAGAAGAAGGCGATGAAAGCGATGTGAAAATAAAAGAGAAGTGGTTTGGAAAACAAAATAGAAAAGAAGATGAAGCTGGTGGTAATGAAAATGAAAGCAAAGGTGAACTAAGAGGATGGTAAAAACAACGATAGAAAAAATGATAAAAGATTTTGGAATTAGTTTTTAAAACAAGATAAAAGAAAACTCATGACTACTAACTACTAATTGATCCACTAATCATGCAAATCTCTTGGTGATAGTTGCCTCACATGGATTCTTGGCGATCACTAATCCTTAACTACAAGAGACGATACAGAGCATGGCCCATAAAATTGTTCTTCTACATGTAAACAATACATCCATACCACATAACAAGTTGCAAGTTACTATTAAATCATCAAAATCGGTTAGAGGTGAGCATGAAATAAAGAAGACATTACAAGTTAGCAAGTTAGTAGGTTAGGTGTTAGAAATGTTAGAATGTTAGAATCCATCATCATGAGCCATCAATGGCTCTTGCAAGAGCAAGGCCTTGTAGAAGCTTTTAGATTCATGTGGATTATCATGTAAGTGGTTAGATGGTTATTGGTTAGTAGTTAGATTGCCATGAGAAGAAGAAATTAGCTAAGCATCTTGTAGAAGATGGAGAAGATTCCAATGGAGAAGAAAGGAGACACCTTTACATAGATTGTCACCATCTGTTACATCAATATCTCTCTATCTCTCTCTGAATCCTCTGCCCTACTACAAGATCTAAAACGCAAATAAAAATACAAAAGAAAAGAAGAAGAACATCTACACTATACTACACTAAAAGATAGAAAATCTAGCCTAAATCTAAATCTGCTTCCGTTTCAGGCCTCTACAAGGATTTTTATAGGCAAAGGAGGGTTCTAGGAGACGAGACACGGCCACGCGTCGAAGATCGACATGTGGCCCCACTACATTGCTGCGGAAACGCGTCATTTGCCGCGTTTTCATGGCAAAACTAGGGAATTAAGTCCCTGGTTTTGGCGAGCGTGTTACCGTGCTTATAGTACCTTCTTGGTATACTTGGATTCTGGTATTTTCGCCCAGATATTCGTCTGATGTGCGCAAGGGTCTAGGTTCATTCCATCTTCCAGAAGCTCCCTTACTTGGCTTCCAAGAAATCAGGATTTAATTACTCAAAAATGGGTTTAATTAAGCTCTTATTACCTTTTTGGTCTCCTTGTCTTGATTATCTACAAGAGTGACCAAAACACGGTTTAGACTGACATATTATTTATAAATCAGTAGAAAAATACGATATAATAATGTATAACTGTAGATTAATCAGGAAGGTCCCGAAATTAAGATCCACCATATTGGCGGTGACTTTCTTTTATTCTGACTTGAGAGTCAGAACTCCAGCAGCCACCAATGCTTGAATCTTGTCCTTGATAACAAAGCATCTGCTGGAAGGGTGATTCACCATCTTATGAAAGAGGCAGTAATTAGGATCACTTGTACGCCCCACTTCATTAGATCACCAAACTTCAGGTAACTTGAGCTTGTTACCCTTGTGAAGCAAATGGAAGATCATCACCACATGTTCATCTTTGAAGGAGTACACCTTTGGCGAGAATTTGAATTCCTGATTGCCATTAGTGCTGCTCTTCTGCTTTGGTTGAGCTACCCCTGATAGCTCAATGGCCATCGTTTCCTTCCCCTTTGATTGGGAAGATTGGGCTGCATCACGCCCCTTGGTGTTGACCCCCATTTGTTCTTGGGCACTGAGGGTTCAAACTTTTTAGCCGATTTCTCGGCTATCTCAGCTTCTTCCACAAGCTCCTTCCATGTATGAGCTTTGACAGCTCTCATATATATTTTCACTCTGTCGAGGAAAATATGCCAGCATGTTTGGAGTAACATAGGCAATGACATACCAGCGGGGCACATAAGAGAAGGGTTACAGAACCTCTCAATGTATTCTCGCACAGATTCTCCTCCTTTCTGAACTGTTGAGAGGAGCTTTTTCATAGTCACCTCAGTGTCATCCTCATAGAATCGAGAGAGGAACCGAATTTCTAGGTCAATCTAAGAATTAATGGAGCTGCTGAGCAGGCTCCTGAACCAATCAAAGGCTACCTTTTTAAGGGTACCTATAAATTATCTGGCCATGATGGCATCGTTATCTATTACATTACTGATTTGAGACCGAAAGTAATAGATATGCTAGTTGGGTGAGTTCTTGCCTTCTTATGCATGCAACGCAGGTGGCTTGAACTTTGGTGGGTATGGTACTGAATCTCATTCCAGTGGGTAAGGACGAGTCATTCCTACCTTCTTCAGTTTATCCCTATGGGTTAAGGATGCAATCTGAGCTTGGATGCCTTTAATGACCTTGGTATCGATTGAGGATCGTTTCTTCGACTTTTCTGTCTTAAGATGTTCATCATTGTTATGCTCCTCTTCGTCGCGATTGCTGATTAAAAAGTGAAAGTGATAAGAATTACCATGTAGCTTTGGGCTAACGGGTCGTGTCCACGAGGAGGAATGTGATAGAAGCTTTTCGGTGTTTTTATTTAGTAACAAAGAATGGAGTTGGTTTCTTTTTTTTTTTTTTTGTAAATTGAAAAAAAGAATGGAGAGAAGGGAAATGATTAAAAGAAAAATTCCAAACTTAGGGAAGGTTTTGGAAAAGGTGATTTTGAAAAGCTTGAAGAATGATTTGTTGTTTTTAATATAGGAAGAAGATCTGGGCTCACTATCTCACTACTCAACGATGTGTTCTTCTCTTGAAATTCTTAGTACCTCAACTTGATCATAGGCAAAAACTTAAGTTTGAGTTTAGAAAGTTTTAAGCAAAACAAATAAGATAGTTTGAAAAAGTTAACTCTTTTCTTTAAGAAACCATCTTGAATTGAATGTTAAATCATCAAGTATTTCAAGCATGAAATAAAAATAAGTTCAAGATATGTTTTAAAAGAAGTAGAAGTTTAGAAATCCAACTCCATCCTCATGTGCCTTCAAGAACACTTTCAAAGAAGAATGGCTTAGTTTAGGCATGCATATGATTCCATTAGGTCTTTACATAAAAATCATTCAAAAAGAAGAGGGATCGAAGAGAGGAACAATAGTGAGCCCAGAAAATAAATTTAGCTACTCATGGAAGATGAATAATAATACATGTAAATAAAGCAAGACATACCCGTGAATTGGAGTGGAAAAAGAGAAAGCTTGATCCTTTTATTGATGTCACTTCAATCTTCAGATTACAATCATTCTATTCCTCTCTCTCACTGGTATTTGAACTGAACTACAAATTATAAAATAGAGATACAACTTCTATACTATCTAACAAAGAGTCTAAGCCTAAAAAATAAAGAGAAAATCTTAAACTAATTTCCGGTCCCTTTTTCACTGAAAAATATAGTATTTATAGGCAAAAACTAAACGGGGGAGGTCGTACGAAGATAGGGGAGCAAACACTCCCCAATAAAATTTAACAAGTCGCAGAAATGTGGCTTTGGCCGCGTGGCCAGGTGGCCACACCCGGGGGTACACCTCCTTACTTTGTTGTCTGACTTTATGTCCTGCTGGTTTTCCCGTTTCAGCTCCGGGATTTGACGAAACAGCCTTTTACTTCAACCACTTGAGTTGGGAAGATTCATTTTAATCGGTTTTCAACCTCTCTGATTTGCCATGACCTACTCTGATTTCCTGAGTTCGAATTAATTCTGAATTAAATCAGAATTTCATGGACTTTTGGGCTCGTTTCTCTTTCCTATCCTTTAGCAATGGGCCTACATTTTATAAAGAAAAATAGGACTTATTAATCCAATTTATTTAGATAATAAAAATGGTAATGTGACAATAAATATGCAATATATGTGACCGAGCACACCCCTACACTTATCTTTTGCTCGCCCTCGAGCAAAACATTAAAACTAATCCTAATCAATTATTAGACCACTTTCGCATGTCACTCGATTGCACTGAGCATGTGTAACAAGCCGTTAAACCTCTAGGTTACCCCTAGAAGACGAGTTTTGTCTCGTGAGGGTTTTCAGTGGATTGCACCCACAAAATCCATAAAGAGAAAAAAATATTAGTATTTTCAAAAAGTATTTTGAAAGGATAAAATATTTGAAGTATATTTGAAAGAGTTTAAGTAATCTATAAGTTATAGGAATATCAAACTTTTCATTTCTAAACCTAGTCTCTATTCAAAAACATGTCATCAATCAAAGTAAGGAGTCAAATTGTATTTCTCATCTAGTATATTACTTTACCCTGAGTCATATGCACCATCGTGATCATGAAGTTTGACTAAGGGTTCTTTAACATTAACTCTTATGCCTTATTTATATTTATTTTTGGCAGTATTTATTCCTCAATTCCATTAGGTTTTCTAATCTTCCCATGTAACGAGCCTTTAGTCGGTTACACCCAGGCCGGACAGTCTTAGCGCACCAGGTGAGAAAACACCCCTAAGGACTTAAACACTCGAGCAAATAGGCTACGAAACTAAGGGTTTTTATTTATAAAATGTACCCTTTTTAGGCATGAATACTTATGCTTCATGAGGCACAAATACCCAGCTTAATCAGAGGATATATACATACATACATACATATATATACATATATATATATACATACATATATATACATATATATATATACATACATATATATACATATATATACATACATATACATACATATATATACACATACATATACATACATACATATACATACATATATATACATATATATACATACATATATATACATATATATATATATACATATATATATATCTATACATACATATATATATATATATATATATATATATATATAATATATATATATATATATATATATATATATATATATATATATATATATATATATATATATTTCAAACTCATCTAATTATCTTTTGCATAAATATCAAGGCTTGCTTAGGCCAAAGCACCTAGCTATTCAAACTCATCTAATTATCTTTTGCATAATATCAAGGCTTGTTTAGGCCAAAGCACCTAGCTAATCAGTAATTAGATTTGCACACACACACACACACACACACATATATATTTTCTTTTTTTTATAAGGCATAAGAATTTTTGTCTTTGAACCCTATGTGTGTAAGTGTATAAAGCGTGCATATTTCTTCAAAGTAAAGATCAAGACTAAATTACTTTCATCAATTTTCTTCCTAACCCTGAAAATCAAACAAGTTATCTTATTTTGACCAAGTATAAGAAATCCTAATTAAGATTTTACTATTCCTTAATTGACTTAATTTCTTACAAAAAATATATCAAAATATTATTCTTACCTTTCAAAAAGTTTTTTTAATATATATATATATATATATATATCTTTTTTTTTCTATTTTTTAGTTATATTAATCATGTTAGAGCCCTGCCCCACACTTATCTCATGCGTTGTCCCCAATGTACGAAAAAAATGTATAGATGCATGAAATAAAATGAAAAAGTGGAAAGTTACCAATACACTGGGTCGAAAAGACCCATAGTCGTTTCATTTACCAGCACCGATTCCAAGAAAGGTTTAAGGCGTTAACCATTTACCTTAAAGTCATTTCCATTCTTGGTGTCACTGATTTCTAGAGCACCATGTGGAAACACAGTTTTGACAACGAATGGCCCAGTCCATCTTGATTTTAATTTTTCTTGAAAAAGATGAAGCATAGAATTATATAGTAAGACTTTTTGTCCAGGGACAAAATTTTTTCTTATGATGTGTTTATCATGAAAAATCTTAATTCAATCTTTAGTGATCTTAGTGTTTTCATAGGCCTCATTTCTTAACTCCTCTAATTTGAAATTTTGTAATCTTCGAAGGTCACCGGCCTTGGTCAAGTTAAAATTCAACTGCTTGATTGCCCATAAGGCCCGGTGCTCTAACTCAACGGGTAGGTGGCAAGCCTTCCAAAGACTTGAAAGTACACCTAGAGGGGGGTGAATAGGTGTATGGCTAATCTATGAACAATAATGTGAAATTTAAAACTAAATTGCAACACACTTAGTGTAACCAACGAGTGTAGCCGAATTCCCGGTGAAGGGCTTTGGACTAACTCCTCTTGATTCCTCTGAATAAGAGTTGAGGTGCTATATGAAGCTCTCGTGGTTAAACACAAGTGAGGCACACAAACAAACACAACCAAGCATATAAGTATGATATGACAATATGAATCAATGCAAGGCACAATATAAAAGAGAGAGTTAGAGAAAGTGGATCAAACGCAAACACACGGATATATTTCGAGGTTCGAACACACAACTCTACGTCCTCGCCTTCACACAGAAGGATTTCCACTAACTTGTCCACACAGGACTCCCACACAGGGAACCTCCACTGAGGATTTGGGGCAATACAATAACAGGGAGTATACAACTCCTCTCTTTACAAACACAACCTCTACACTTAGAGGCTAGGCACAAAGCCACCACAATATCAACCTCACAAATAAGGGATAGGCACAAAGCCAAACAACCAATCAACCTCTCACTAGAGGGATAGGGCACAAAGCCACCACTCCAATAATCAACCTCTACACAAGAGGGATAACACAAAGTAGGAGGGTTTACAACTTAGTAATCAAAAGACCACAAACCAATTTCTTTTTCCCACAAAATAAAGATCCTGTAGAGAGGATAGAATGATAAGCTCAACTGTGAGAAAACAAAGTGTTTTGAACAAAGAAAATCACTTGGGAAAATCTCCAAATAGATATAGAATTTTTAGACCAAAAACAAATTCCCAAAAGTCTATTTTCTTTGAATAAACACTTTAAAAACAAATGAAGATTGATCTTTTAACCCAAAAACTCTTTTAAAAAACTTGCTCTTAAAACACTAGAGAAGATCAGAATTTTGGCTCTTAAAAACTTGTTGAGAAACAACTCTCAAATAGGGTATTTATACCCCCATAAAAATTCTGCCCGTTGGCAGCTGACAAGGTCAAAAATGACCTTCCGGTCGACCGGC
Organism: Agave tequilana; assembly: GCA_038442645.1. Lineage (NCBI taxonomy): Eukaryota > Viridiplantae > Streptophyta > Magnoliopsida > Asparagales > Asparagaceae > Agave > Agave tequilana. Next base: position 151,121 of record JAVJIF010001413.1, read on the forward strand.
CGGTCGACCGGCCAACGGTCAAAAATATGACCGTTGAGCTTGCCGGTCGACCGCCCGGTCGACCGTGCCAGATCCAGAGAGCAATTGCTCTCTGGCCGGTCGACCACCCGGTCGACCGTGCCAAGGCTCACGGTTGTCCGCCTTGCAGTCGGTCGACCGCTCGGTCGACCGGCCTAAGTGGCTAGCCATGTGCACGTCCTCGTGCACGTGGGTCGACCGGTCCGGTCGACCGACCACTGGTCCGGTCGATTGACCCGGTCGACAGCCAGGGCCTGGCAGATCTGATTATAAGATTCAAAAACTGGTCTTTTTATTATCAAATAAATCCCATAAAATCTCATAAATTTCACAAAAATCAGTTCATGTTATATCTTTGAAATACAAACATGTTTGAGTAAAAATCAAACCATGTTACAAACATTTTGAACCATTTTTGTGACTTAGAATTTTTGCCAAAAACCAAAATCCGTATTTTCCAAAACTTGCATTTTTGAAATGGAAAACCGTTTTGTCCAAAACACATTCAAATACAAAAACATGATATTGAAATAACTTATAAGCATGTTGTATATGGATATAATCCAATATACATGAAAGATATATATATATATATATATATATATATATATATATATATATATATATTAATGTTTTTGACTTAAAAACCAAAAATACGTTTTGTTAAAATACAAAACCCAAATACATGAAATAGACTATCAAAATAAGTTTGTCTAAATAGATGAAGCATATATGTATATAGAACAAATCTAATATACATTAAACCATGTATACTTGTTTTTGATTCTATCTATTCATGAAAACCAAGATCGGTTAAACTAAAAACCAAAAATCGAAACATGAAACTTTAAACAAGTGTGTGTGTTGTGAACTTGAGCATATCACACTATCTAATCTTTAATAATGGATCTAAACTAACTATTCTAAAACAATGTACCGAAGTCTTCTTGTAGAGCGCCGTCTCCAAGTCGACTCAATCCAAACGTGATCCACCGAGCTTGACTCCAAATGAGTGCTAGATATGAACTTGATGCTCGGGCTCTTGAATCACCATGTGAAAGCTCCAAAACATCTTTGTTGAAGCTAATCACCTACTAATATCTTGGTTAAATATCTGAAACTAAATATCACAAGATTATTAGTAAACTAAAACTACATGAGTTAATCATCATCAAAACTAGAGTGGAAGGCCTCTGGGCCAACAAGACTAACCTATAAGGAGACATCCCTAGAATCGTCTTGAAAGCGGTCCTTTATGCCCATAGGGCGTCTACAAGTTTGGTGGACCAATCTTTCTGATTTTAGTTCACAGTCTTCTCTAAAATAAGCTTGATTTGTCTATTGGAGACCTCATCCTGCCCACTAGTTTGAGGATGATAAGGTGTGGACAACTTGTGAGTTATGGCATACTTTCGCATAAGAGCTTCAAAGGATCTATTGTAAAAGTGAGAACCATTATCACTGATGATTGCACGAGAGGTTCCGAAGCGTGAGAAAATGTTCTCTTTTAAAAATTTTATGACAACTTTGTTATCATTAGTTCTGCTCAGAATGGCTTCTACCCACTTGGACACATAGTCCACATCAACCAATATGTATTGGTTTCTAAATAAGTTAGGAAATGGACCCATAAAGTCGATGCCCCAAACATCAAAGAGTTCTATTTTTAGAATTGGGCTGAGGGGCATCATATCTCGTTTTGATATCCTTTCCACCATCTGGCATTTAGGGCATGTCTCACAAAATTCATAAGCATCTTTGAACAAAGTGGGCCAATAGAACCCACTTTGTAGCACTTTTTCAGCAGTCATGCGGGGACCAAAGTGTCCACCGAATGCAAGTTCGTGACAAAAGGATAAAACACTCTTAATCTCTTTATCAGGAATGCATCTTCTAATAATTTGGTCAGAACAGTACTTAAAAAGATATGGTTCCTCCCAAAAGAAATACCGGACTTGAGATAAGAACCAGTATATATCGTTTTGGACCAATGAGACGGAGTTTGGTTAGTGACTAAGTAATTCACTATATCAGCAAACTAAGGTTCCCTAAAGATAACTAAGAGATTTTCATCAGGAAAGTCCTCATTTATGGGCAATTCGTTGCATGGAGAATTTGGGATTCGTGAGAGATGGTCAGCAACGACATTTTCTATACCTTTCTTGTCTTAAATCTCGAGATCGAATTCTTGAAGAAGGAGGATCCAACGAATGAGTCGGGCCTTGACATCCTTCTTCATCATGAGGTACCTAAGCGCAGAATGATCGGTGAAAATGGTGGTTTTGGACCCTAGTAGGTAGGGACGAAATTTCTCTAACGCAAACACTACTGCCAAGAATTCATTTTCAGTAGTAGTGTAGTCCAATTAAGCATCGCTGAGGGTCCTACTAGAGTAGTAAATCACGTGCTGATTGTTATCAAGTTATCAATGCGCAGTCCTAGGATAGTGCCTATGAGAAAATCAGAAGGACACACATGATTTCGAATAGCTTAGACTAATCCGGTGCAGATATGATTGGTGCAGAAATAAGCTCTCTCTTAAACTTCTCCCAAGAATTCATACATTCAGTATCGACAGTGAAGGACGCATCCTTAGCTAACAGATTAGTTAAGGGTCTTGCAATCTTGCTAAAATCCTTGATAAATCTTCGGTAAAAACCGGCGTGTCCTAAGAAGGATCGAATATCCTTCACGCATTTGAGCATGGGAAGCTTAGCAATAACCTCAATCTTGGCTCTATCCACTTCAATTCCTTTCTTGGAGATTTCATGACCCAAGACAATTCCATGTTTTACCATAAAGTGGCATTTCTCCCAATTCAGTGTCAGATTTTTCTCAGCACAATGTTGGAGGACAAGTTCTAAATGGTGGGACATTGTGTGAATGAATCTCCGTTGATGGATAAATCATCCATGAAGATTTCTAAGAATCGTTCTACCATATCAGAAAAAAGACTCAACATGCAACGTTGAAATGTTGCTAGGGTATTGCATAAGCCGAAATGCATTCGATTATAAGCAAATGTCCCAAATGGACATGTGAACGTAGTCGTTTCTTGGTCCTCAGGAGCAATAGGAATCTGATTATACCCCGAGTAACTGTCCAAGAAACAGTAATACTCGTGGCCCGCCAAACGTTCAAGCATATTATCAATGAAGGGGAGTGGAAAATGGTCCTTACGAGTTGCAGCATTAAGCTTCCTATAGTCAATGCAGACTCGGATCTTCGTGGGAAGTCGAGTTTGGACCAACTCTTTGTTCTCATTTTCCACTACGGTGAACCGGATTTCTGTGGAACCGCGTGGATAGGACTGACCCATTGGCTATCAGAAATGGGATATATTATCCCATTGCCTAAGAGTTTCATAATTTCAGCATGAACATCCTCTTGCATTATAGGGTTTAACCTACGCTGCAGGGCTCTTTTAGGCGTGGCATCTTTATTGAGATGAATGTGATATTGAACTATGGTTGGACTCAATCCCCTTATATCGGTCACAGTCCAACTAGTGGCTTTCCTATGTTTTCTTAGAATTGCTTTAAGATCTTCTTCTTGCCCGTCGTTTAAATGGGAGGCAATGATGACAGGAAAGGTCTCTTATTCGCCTAGATAGACGTACTTGAGATACGCATGTAAGGCTTTCAATTCTAATAAAGAGGAAGACTCACTGGAAGGATGAGTCAAATTTGTTGGCTCCATATTTGATAAAATAGGGTTCGAGGCCTAATTCACCGCAGACTCTACAACCTGATCAAGATTAAAGTCGTCAGACTCTAACCCGAAGTCACACTCAGTTTCTAGTTCCAATTCTTCCCTGTGTTCACTTGTTAAGTTCTCAATGAGGTTGACTTCAAATGTTTGGTCCTCAACATCACGGGGTTGTTTTCCTAGGTTGAAGACATTGACTTCTCTAGTCATGTCCCCAAAGGTTAACCTCATGGACCCATTCCTACAATTGATGATGGCATTGGCAGTAGCAAGCAATGGTCGCCCTAGGATAACAGTAGTTTGAGCCCTAGGATTGGACAGTGTCTCTATAACTATGAAATCAATAGGATAAATAAACTCTCCGACCCGGATAAGGACATCATTAATTTCTCCCTTTGGAACTTTCACTGAACGGTCAGCCAGTTGGATAGTGACTCGAGTTGGACTAAAATTGCCCAATCCGAGTTGTTGATAAACTGAGAATGGGAGCATGTTGATACTTGCCCCAAAGTCAAGAAGTGCATGACTAATCTCGGCTTGTCCTATGGTGCAGGCAATGGTGGGACAACCTGGATCCTTGTACTTGACTGGGATCAAAACCGACAGTAGCTCACTAATGTTAGTGGCTAAGAAGACCTTTTTGGGTACATTAGTCTTTCTCTTCTTGGTGCACATGTCCTTAAGAAACATAGCATAGGATGGGACTTGTTGGATGGCACCAAGAAGTGGCACATTTATCTTCACTTGATTGAAAATCTCAATTATCTTATCCATGTGTGGATTTTGCTTGTTGTTTTTTCAGCCTATTAGGAAATGGTACTATAGGATGGTGCGCTTGACTGGCTGACTTATCTGTTTCAGATTCAGATTTGAAAGGATTGGGATTAGATGAAGTGGATGCTTGATTGTGGTTGTGCTGAATGTGATTAGATGGTGTTGACACTTGATTATCAACTTTCTTTCCCGACCTCAAAGTATGAACAACATTACATTGATTCAATGATTGATCCTCAGCCAATGAGCTTGTTGAGAATTTCTAAGATTCATTATTGACTGACTAGGTAAGGTACCCTTTTGTCTCTCAGTCTGTGGAGTGGCTAATTGGCTCTTTTGAGCCTCTAACTTATGTATAGTTTCCATGAGAGAATCTTAGTTCTTCATGTATCTTTCCATGTTTCTCTCAAAGTCAGTCATTCTCCTTTCTGGTTGGAAAAGTTTTATTCATAGTTTGAAAAGTTAGGTGGATGGTTGGGAGAATTATGATGGAAATTGAAAAAGTTGGGTTGATGATTGAAAGAATTATTGGCATGATGGAAGTGGCTTGTATGATTTGACCGTGAATGGTCATCGTTATTTTGGCTCCATGAGAAATTCGGGTGATTTCTCCAGCTAGGATTGTACGTTGGTGCATAAGGATTATTGTTCGGCCTTAAAAAGGCCTCATTCATCAGTTCTGAAAAATGTTGTTGAGCCTGAAACACAGGACACTCCTCAAACACATGATTCATGGCTTGACAGTAAGTATAGCCCGGAGTTGAAAATTGGTTTGGGCTGACTTGATTGACTGGACTTGGTTACTTAGTTTCTAAAGCTTCCATTCTTCCCGCTAGGTTAGCTAACTTAGCCTCGTTAGCTATGGATGATTCAACAGAATGGAGACCTCCTTTTGAAGAGATGGAGTTTGATTTCCTCTAGGTTTCACTAGTAGGTTCCCATTGGATGGTCTTTTCAGCTAGATTGTCATATAAATTTCATCCTTCATTCTCATCCTTCTGCAAGAATCCCCTTGGCACATGCTTTCTAAGAGGGTCTTGGTAGAATAGTCTAAACCGTCATAAAAAATTTGGCATTGTCGCCATTTCTCTATTCAATGATGAGGACATTAGACAAGGATGTCTTTAAAATGTTCAAAGTACCTCCAAAATAGTTCACTAGGTTCTTACTTGAATTGCATGATGTTCTTCCTAATGAGAGCGGTTTTATAAATTGGATAGAATTTCTTCAAGAAGACCTTGATGAAACCATCCCAAGATGTGATAGAGCCAGCCACTAAGCTGTAAAGCCATTTCTTGGCTAAGTCCTTAAGAGCGAAAGGGACAAATCTCACCTAATAGCATCATCTAGAAGGTATGGGATTTTTATCATAAGACATACTTCCTCAAATTCTCTTATGAAGAAATAAGCATCTTCGGGCTCTAAGCCATGAAACTTGGGGAGTGTGTTGATGAACTGAGGCTTGAGCTTAAAATTGTATTCACCAACCAATGGAAATTGGATGCAAGATGGAAGTGAGGTTCTAATGGGATAGAACCTATCCTGCAAAGATATCGGTTGAGCCATAACCGGATCTGGTCTTGGTTCAAACTTGGGTGGTGATGTGTTTCTAGTCAACGTAGATGAATTAGGGTCACTTGACCACACTTGCGTACACAAACAATCACAAACAAGTTCACCAATAGTCAACAAGAGAAAATAACCACGCCTAGTCTAAGGCAACCTTAACCTAGACAACTCCTAACTGGTTGATTGTCCACAGGAGGTACAATGCAGATTGTGACCACAAGCTAATCAGCCAGGTCAGGACAAGATTGGTGGGAGGTATCCGAGCGACAGGCCTAATTAAGCCAAACCACCAGCCGTCGGGGTTTCGCCCCTCAATCCCTTTCCTAAATACTGATTTGACAGGAGTCAAATTCTAACACCTTTCCCCTTAGGATAACCTCCTAGTGAGTTCGAGATGTCCCTAAGGCCAACGTCTATCAGATTTTACTTAGGCTTTGGTTGTGCGTGTTTGGAGATGGTTTGTGGGCTAAGAAAGGGTAATGACTTCCCCACCTTATCTTGATTTGGGTTTTCCCCTTAGAATTGATTGTGCAAAGTGTGCAAGATATAGAAAAGTAACATTCAAAAGCAAATATCACTCAAGAATGTTTCCTAAACTCTATGCTATGCATACGTACCTTGTCTCGATCTATCTTCAACAGTAATTGTAAAGTAAACGTAATTAGACAAATGCCTAGAATGCAAATCTAAACGTTTTTTTAAACAATTAATAATCACTTAGATTACTTTAGATTAAAAATCAAGGATTATGAATATCAGATATAGCAAGAATTATAACACAAAAACTTTATTTTTGCAAGCAATATGTCCTGCAAAAAAAAGTTTTTAGTAGTCCAACAAAAATTTCAACTTTTGCACTGCAATTTCTTGAAATTATGTTTCCTACTTTCTAGAGTAGGGGCACAGAATAACAAGTCTTCTCCTGCAAAGCTTAAATGCTAAATCTAAATCTTGACGTCCCTGAAATAAGACACCAAACTTGTTAGAAAACAATTACACTGTTCCCTCCCCGACAACGGCGCCAAAAATTGATTAAAAATGAAAGTGATAAGAATTACCATGTAGCTTTGGGCTAACGGGTCGTGTCCACGAGGAGGAATACGATAGAAGCTTTTCTGTGTTTTTGTTTAGTAACAAGAATGGAGTTGGTGTCTTTCTTTCTTTCTTTTTTATAAATTGAAAAAGAGAATGGAGAGAAGGAAAATGATTAAAAGAAAAATTCCAAACTTAGAGAAGGTTTTGAAAAAGGTGATTTTGAAAAGCTTGAAGAGTGATTTGTTGTTTTTAATATAGGAAGAAGATCTGGGCTCACTATCTCACTACTCAACGATGTGTTCTTCTCTTGAAATTCTTAGTGCCTCAACTTGATCATAGGCAAAACTTAAGCTTGAGTTTAGAAAGTTTTAAGTAAAGCAAATAAGATAGTTTCAAAAGTTAACTCTTTTCTTTAAGAAACCATCTTGAATTGAATGTTGAATCATCAAGTATTTCAAGCATGAAATAAAAATAAGTTCAAGAGATGTTTTAAAATAGCAGAAGTTTAGAAATCCAACCCCTCCTCATGTGCCTTCAAGAACACTTTCAAAGAAGAAAGGCTTAGTTTAGGCATGCAAATGATTTTATTGGGTCTTTACATAAAAATCATTCAAAAAGAAGAGGAATCGAAGAGAGGAACAATAGTGAGCCCAGAAAACGAATTTAGCTACTCATGGAAGATGAAAATAATACATGTAAATAAAGCAAGACATACCCGTGAATTAGAGTGGAAGAAGAGAAAACTTGATCCTTTTATTGACGTCACTTCAATCTTCAGATTACAATCACTCTATTCCTCTCTCTCACTGGTATTTAAACTGAACTACAAATTGTAAAATAGAGATACAATTTATATACTATCTAACAAAGAGCCTAAGCCTTAAAAATAAAGAGCAAAACTTAAACTAATTTCTGGTCCCTTTTTCTCTGAAAAATACAGTATTTATAGGCAAAAACCAAACGGGGAGGTCGTACAAAGATAGGGGAGCAAACGCTCCCCCAACAAAATCTAACAAGCTACAGAAACGCAGCTTTGGCCGCGTTTGCGCGGCCTGGGTGTGGCCAGGTGGCCACACCCGGGGGTACACCTCCTTGATTTGTTGTCTGACTTTATCTCCTGCTGGTTTTCCCGTTTCAGCTCCAGGATTTGATGAAACAACCTTTGATTTTTGGCTTCAACCACTTGATTTGGGAAGATTCATTTTAACCGATTTTCAACCTCTCTAATTTGCCATGACCTGCCCTGATTTTCTGACTTCGAATTAATTTTGAATTAAATCAGAATTTGATGGGCTTTTTGGCTCGTTTCTCTTTCCTATCCTTTAGCAATGGGCCTGCATTTTATAAAGAAAAATAGGACTTATTAATATAATTTATTTAGATAATAAACTTGGTAATGTGACAATAAATATGCAATATATGTGACCAATCAATTGCTATAAGTGTCATTGCTATTCTGGTTGACCAAGAGTTGAGCTAACATCTGTTGGATGTTGTCCAAAGCTTCCTGCTGAGCCGTGTAAGTCTTCTCTAGTGCCTCTATCTGCCAATGGAGATCATCATCATTGTTGTTAGCCTTGTTAGCATATACAAGCCCCCCCGTTCGTACCGAGCTGATGCTAGCTGAAGAAGCGTATCCACTAGCCTTCTCTTCATTATCAGACCATTGAAAAAGGTTCCTCAATAGTACAGGTGACACAACTCCAGTTGATGAAGAAAGTTGTTCGTAATTGTAGGTATTGCTACCCTGGAGCGAGTATCTTGGAAGGCACCCTCTTGGTCCACCAGAACCTAACTTAAGCCAGGGCTATATCAGAGTCCGGGGAGCTGGCGGGAGGGGTAAAGCCCTCGTCTCCTTCGTCGGGACCAGAATAACTCCCTCCCTCTGCTTATCATGTTAACAGAGGCAGCTGCAAGATGGACCACGTTTGTTGCTTTCTTCTTCCGGGACGCAAACTTCTCAGAAGTTCGGGCTGCTAACCGGTTAAATACCAATTGCTAGCTTAGAGAAGGAGTGATGGGCATTGTACCCAAACAGCAATGGACGGAGTGGACCGTCACAAGTTGACATCCTACTTGTCCGCACTGTGACGACGAAATGTGCACAGATTCCTCAGAGCGAAGCTTTCGCTTATTGCTCAGATAGTCTCTCAAGTTTGTGTTAACCGAACCCAACTGATCCATCACAGAGACTCGAGGAGACTGGAAGTTAACCCCCTTGGGCTGAGAAGCCTTAGGCTTAGCCTTGAAGGCTTTCTTTTTGGTTATTGGCTGTAACACCCGCTCCCAAAATACATATTTAGATGCTTATTCTGATTTTTTTCGATCATATTTTTCAATTTACTTTCTATATTTATTTTTATTTTATGATTATCTATATGATTGTTTTGCTTTGGATCTGGATTCATGGACTCGGAGTCAGCCCTATCTGAACTGGGGACCCGATCCTAGTGTATTGCTTGATTTGATCACTCTGCTAGTCAGATTTGGCCGATTTCATTTCAAACATTGTTTTCTAATATTATAGATTTTTCATGATTTTTTTCATAATTTTTCAGAATTATTTTAATAAAATCTCCAAACTCCATCAAATTTCCATCATCTCCTTTACCTTCTCCAATACAACCATCACCTACAAATCCCTCCACAAAAACACCTCCACTCCTCCACCACCTAGGCCGGCCACCACCCCAGGCTAGGGGCCAGCCATCTCCTCCTCGTTGGTGTCTCCGGGAACCATTTCGACGAATATTCTAGCGACTCCTCTGGCGACAACTTCGCCATGTTCTTCAACATCAACTTCATCACTATTACAACTCCTCATTCACTACTTCCTCTTATACTTCTCTCTCTACCACCACCATCTTCACTCTTACCACCACCAAACCACCCCCTCACCACTATTTCAACCTTCAACATCACTTTCATCATTAACTCTTTCACCTTCCTTTTCCTTCTCCATCAAAATCCAACACACCATTACCTCCATCTCCACCAAGCTCAAGGCCACATATATCAACACCTCTCCCTCTCCTCCTTCTGGGGGTCGATCACCTCCTTGGCCACCTAAGGGAGGCCGGCGCACCTCCCTAGGGCCGGCGTCACCAAGGGCCAAACCCCCTCTGGATTCCGGTATTTCCTCGCTCGGGAGCTCAGGCGCGCGGATTTTTCAGATTTGTGTTTTAGGCGAGTGTTTTTTCTCGCATTGTCGAGCTTGTATTGTATTTGGGTTTGTGTATGTGATCCTGTGTATTTGTACCGGGTTATATGCGTACACTGATATGATGTGCTGGATCCTGTGTTCGAATGCTTGTAATAGTGTAAACGATATGATATTTGTGCACGTGTTGGTACTAACCATCCAGGTAACCATGTATAGCCTTTGGGGGTTTTGTCTACTCCTGGGAATGGCTACCCAATCGGTCTAGGCCTTGCACCCTTATGGGTTTCGTGGTAGTTACCGAGAGTGCGCTTAGACCCCGACCTTACTTCAGCCCTTATGGCTTACACACAACTTTCGGGCCTCACACACTATATGAATGGACTAGCTACTGCCTGTTTTTATGTATGATTGTGTGGTACTAACTGTAACGCCCCGTACATACGCCGAGCAAAAATGTTCTACGTACGTACGCTAAGCCTCAGTACAGGGAATAAACACAATATATACAATAATATTCCAACATTAAATAAGTATAAAAATACTTGCAAAAGGGATCAACGATCATAATAAATATGGAAACATGGATAGATGAGGAAATTGAAACAAATAATAAAGATACCTATGAATAGAAAAGAGTAGAAGTTTCAAGATCATATCTTGGGAAATATCAGGAGCTGCGAAATCCCGGATCTCCAACCTGGACACGCAAACGCAGGGTTATCAGAAAGCGACCTAGTGAGCGGTAAAATGAAATAAGCAGTAATATATACTATTATAGTAGTACAGTTACAATATTATATAATGCCTGTTTAATTACCAATGATACAATATACATATACTAATAATCGGTGTATATATATAGAGTTGTTATAGCACTGTAACATTATTAATGCCTGGCATGTCAACGGTGCCACCTCTATGATACTATCCAATTATATAACATGAATATCTCTTAATATTATTGGGAAGAGCCGGATACATACATACATACATACATACATATATACATATATATATATATATATATATATATATATATGTATGTATATATATATATATGTATATATATGTATGTATGTATGTATATATATATGTATATATATGTGTGTGTGTGTGTGTATGTATGTATATATATACATGTATATATGTGTGTGTGTGTGTGTGTGTATATATATTACCTAATTATTTAACATTGTGTTATTGTAATCAATATAAGTTATACAATTTATATGTTATTATCAATATACGTGTTATGATATAATATTAAGTGTTTCTAATTACATCAGTGTGCATAAGTAACATGTAATAAGTTTAATTACTTTATATTTCTTATTTAATCTAATAATAACAGTAACATAATGGTGTCGCGATGAATATGAACATGGAGATATGAAATATGCAGATTAACCATGCTACGATTTTATGTTTCTATAGTAATAGTGTCCCTAGGATATACATGAACAGAGTACATGCAATGCGGAGTATACATGTGCATGAATAGTGTGTCACCACATGAACTGCACAATTATCTGACAGTGTAACAAGGTAAACAGATAACATGGTAGTCGATACAATATCAGGAATAGTAACAAGCATAACTGAACGGTAATATACATGTATCTGGGAAGTCATGTTATTTATACAATAATTATTTATACAATAAGAACAATCAGTATCACCTGGTATTTTAATCAATCTCTTCCAATGTCCCATACCATAGGTAGTTCATACCGGAGCCCACACTTCAGACGAGTTCATCCGGACATGACATGTAGGTACCATTATCCGATCGAGAGAGAGACCAAATAACAAGCGTTCCCGACGTTACTATTGTTTATACCGTTTTATTATGATAATTGAAAACCCAATGTCATATTTAATACATTTAATGTACATAGTGTATCAGGAAGAAGAACAGTGCATGGTACATGTAACACGATAACAGGACATGAGCGTTGTCAATAGCATGAAAAAGAAAATGAAAAACGGGAAATTAGAGATGTGAGATTTTAGAGGTGACCCCCGTAGCTTGGACCAACGTGGCACTTAATTCCACACATTGCATATCAACAACTCTCATGTCCAGTAAAGAAAATAACGGGAAACAAATCATGTAACGAGAATACAGTAATATACATATAGCAATAATCCACGTAATATGAGAGGTAATCGACATGACAAGAACAGAAAAATAATCAATGCATGTATACCAGTGAATAATGATATAAATATTTGAAATGACAGTATCCAGTGAAATGATGTATCCGTGTATCAGCGGAACATGAAGAAGACATAATAAATGGTATCAAGTGTAATAGTGTCCGTATAACGGTGAGATATGATAATAATATTGGTGCGCTATAGGATATGTGTGATATGTCCACAAGTACCGTAACAATGTTCAGTAAAACAAATATCCACTGCACTATCAGTGCCCCCTGCCCCGTGTCCTAGAATATCCGTGTAAGCATGTACCAGAAATACAAGGGTAGTGTCTCAGTATTGTCAGTGGGTTGGTACGTGGCTATACCACATAATCGAGTGTCAGATATCCTATTTATAATAATGATTACAAGATTGATTACAATCTTATTAATATGCTAGATATCACAATATTATTATTATATATAATTATATATTTTTAATTATCAATTTAGGAGCTAATAACTTATTAATCTCGATATTTAGACATTTCATCTATTTCTAATAAATCAAGAAATAAAATAAATTATGATTATGTTATCGCTTATATTTAAAGAACAATAATGTATATTCTAACTACAGTGATTTATCGATACTTACATTTTATTAAATAATATTTATAATAATTTACCGATAATCAAGATTTATTAAATAAAAAAATCAACTAATTTCATTAAACACAATAAAATATAATTTAAAAGAAAAGTACTCACAAAAATGGCCACGGGAAGGTAGCTCTCTTTCGCACGATCGCAATGGTTGCAGAATCGTCCAGATCGGGCACCGGATTCTCAAGCCATAACCCAGCCACTAAAAATCAATAAACATGGGTTAATTATGTAATATAAAGATCTAATTTGTAAATATTATATTTTATGAAGGCTTTTTATGTGAAGTTACCTTTATAGGTTTGACTTATATGAATATGGGTTGATGGGTTAATGAGTATAAAACCATAAGGTTAACGGGTTCGGGTTCACACCCGTTGTGGATTGTGAACCCAAAACCAATAACAACAACAACATCGATAGTAGCAACTGTTGCCGCTGCGCTCCACCGTGGCCAGGCCGGCCAGCTGCTGACCAGCAACGAGGAAGGGTCGCCGGTGACGAGAGAGGGTCACCCCTGGCGGTGGCTCCGGAAGCAGAGAATGAGAGGGGAAGAGAGGGAGAGAGAATGAGAGAGAGAAGCACAACCAGAAGGAGAAGGAGAAGAAGAAGAAAAAAAAAAGAAGAAGAAAAGAAAAAGGAGGGGAGGAAAAAGAGAGAGGGGGATGGCGTCCGGTGGCGCGCCAACCACCGGAGCGCGCCGGCCTGCCGGCGGGGCTGCCGACGGTCTGGCCTCTCTGGGCTGAGAACAGAGAGAGTGAGGGAGGGAGATACAGTGAGAAAGAGAGATGGAAGAAAGAAAGAGAAAGAAAGAGAGAGGATAGAGAAAGAGAGAGATGGTGAGAGACAGTGTGAGGGGTTTAGAGAGATAAAGTGAGAGAGAGGGATTTATGAGAGAGAGAGAGAGGGAAGTCGGTGGAGGTTGGCATAATAGGGAAGGAAGAGAAAGATTTGGGAAGAAGAAAAAGAGGAAAGAAGTATTTAATATATTTAATTAATATTTTAATTCGGTCAAAAATGGACTAGTTTCAAACGTTTTCCAAAATTTTTATAAAATAGCAAATATTACGCAAAGGAGGAATGTGAAATCAGATTTTAGAAATCTTTTCCAGTTTGTAAGTTAAAAATCTTGAAATGTAACGCCGACACTGGGCGACACCGATTTGTCCAAATTTTTGATAATTTTCAAAAAATCTCCAAAAATACTATAACATAGATAATATAATTCTAACATATAAGATGAAAGTAGAATCTCAAAATTCAACTCTGTTTGTGAGTTAAAATCATAAAGCCGATTATTGGTATAAGTCAACGCCGACCTTGAAGATTTTCCAAAATAATTCATAAACATTTCAAAAAAAATTTGAAAAATCTAAAACAGTAAAAAAATAATATTTAAAGCTAAAAACGGCTCAATCTGATTAGCAGAAAGGTCAAATCAACTTTGTACTCTGTATCGAGTACTGATCTTGTGATACGTGCATCAAGAATCGAGGGGTTACACTAACATCTCATGAAGGTACCCTTGTACCGACTCTGAGTTTCTGTCCACTCCCGGGATGGCTACTCAATTGGTTTTAAGCCTTGAACCCTTATGAGTTTCGTGGTAACTACTGAAAGTGCGCTTAGACCCCAAGCGTACTTTAGCCTCCGGGTTCTCGCCCACTTCCTCGGAAGAGGAGTGCGTTTAGACCGTCAGGTCTCTTTCGGGTGGAACTCAGCCGGATTTTAGACTCGCCTTTTAAGTCGAGTCATTCCAGTAGCTTCGTCAAGCGCTCTAGTGATTAAACATTGTTTGTTGTCCGTGCCTCCAGCTTGCTTAGCCCCGATTGAATATTCGCTTGCTTGCTATTTACCTGCTCGCCAGTTTATCCATTCTTCTATTATGGTTGTGAAGAGTTTGAAATCTTATTGATACTGTTGAGACTGCATGATTTTTAATATTCGTACCGATCTCTTATATCGGTACTATTTTTCTGTATCGCTTGACATGCTTTCACTGATGTGCTATCATTTACCATGCTGTCTCTTGTCACTTGCCTGATATCACCCTCTGTCATGCTATCACCTATCATCTACATGCTATCATCTGCCACCTGCCTGATCAATTATCATCTTAATATTAACACCTGATACCTGTCATGTTTAGCTTTTGGCTCATGATTATCACATTATGGGAATGTAGTACATGATCTCCTGATAAGTACTCTTGTCATGCATGTACTCCTGTTACTTCTGAACCTGTTATGTTCCTGCTCATTCTCGTAATCTGATAATTATGCTTAATAAGGTATAAAAAGAATAACTCACACTGGGAATGGGGGGATTGATGAATGTCAGTATGATGCCTTACTTATAGTGGTAGATTACTAAACTGACGATTCGTGTTAGGGTGCTTTTAGGCACCCAGAAGATGCGTGTTTGGATGATTTTCGGCATCCATAGGCTGTGTCCCGGCGGACGAGAACCACTATAACTATGAGCCATCAGTTCTTCATCAGCTTTCAATAACCAATCTCGACTTACTCATATATGAATATATATGCATTGAGTCGTACGCCAGGACACAAACCTAGATATATGAGTCGGATGAGTAATAATAAAATATGCCAATTAATAATTCGTTGTGTGTTTTATAATTCGGGTCGTATGGACTTAACTTACGATGACATGAGATATACGGTATACAGATGAGGGTTTCCTTGTTTAGATTATTCCTTCGACGTACTTATCTCATGAAGTTGTAAACTGGGTTTGTACCGCTGGTTTTGACAATTTTGCTTTCATCGGGTTTTACTTCAGATTTCTGGTTTTATGATTATTATTATTATATTATTTATATTTACATCATATCTTACCACTTGTGTTCTATTCCACTAGTCTCCTGCTCTTATCATAGTACACCATGCATGTTCACTACTTGATAACACTTACATCTCTTTGCTTGCTCCTGCGTAGCCTGTGCTCACGACACGAGTTTCAATTCAAGTTTATTAATCAGATTTATTGATACACGTGTGCTTATTTTTGCACCCACTTGGTATTCGCCACACCACTCGTTGGGGAGTTTTGACTCCCATGGATCTTCATATCCAGATCCTAGAGTTTGAAGCTTGTGGATTCTCCCAGTTGCTGATCAGAGATGCGCAGCAGAAGCATGGATCATCGACAGACCGTCCAGATCCCTATCCTTCCAGGCCCCTGCTCGGCTCTCGAGTTTTCCCTTTGTGACTCATGAGCGCCTTTTGTACAGTTCATTATTGTATATCTCCTTGTATTCTCGCATTTGTGCCTATCAGTGATGTAATATTCTTGTAATATTGTGTCACATCTGGTGATATTTGTAATTATACTCATATATTAGAATGTACAATACACCATGTATTTTTGAATTCTAATTCTTGCATGTACTGATGCTTAGCTTATATATGTGAGGGTATTTGTATATATGTCGTAGTAACGTCTCCGTACCCGCGGGATCGGGCGTTACACAGGTGAAACTAGGATAGTTCGCCTGAAAAAGTAGCTTCACAAGGTGAAGCTACTGTTTTACCTCTGCCTTTGGAGGCGAGCTTAGCTTTGTTACGCATATCTCTTCCTTCAAGTGAGGTTAAAATAACCTCGTTGTTAGCACCCAGTGGTGCTTTATCTCTAGCCTCGCGACTAAGATCCTTAGCATTTGATACTTTGTCTCTAGCCTCACAGTAGATATTCTTAGCACTTAACACGTTGGCGCGGAGCTAAGTTAGTCTCTGTTAAGACTGTGATAGGCTGGCGTAGAGCCTGTTTAGCCTCGCGTGAGGCTATGATAGGTTCACAGAGAACCTCGGTAGTCTCAAAAGAGATTTGCTTTCAAGAGATAGCCAGAGATGCTCTTGCTACACTGACCTTCCTGTGCTTGTGCACATATAGGGAATTTGTGCTACCCCGATGTTTTCCATAGAAAATTTGTTCGCGGGAAAACTTACAAAAAAGGGTAGAGGAGCGAAGTTACAAGTAATTAAGATAAAATTACAGGTAGATCTCCTTTGAGACTTCTGGGAAAGTATGCCGGTAGGAATCTGATCAGCGCGCGATCACTTTATCCATTTGACGATGCGATCAGTCAGACGATCAAACTGCCTCCTAATAGGATTCCCTTCTCGCTTGGTTCTGAAAATCGAGTATTTGGAAGCAAGAGAATAAAAGAATACTCTCTAGAAGAATCTCTGATTAAATTTCTTTCAGACAATCTTCTCTCTTCAGCCCGTTAATCCCTTTTTCCTCTCTATCCGTGCCTCTCTCTCTCTCTCTGTCTGTCCTCCTCTATTCAGTAAGGGACTATTTATAGCTAAAATGGGGTGTAACCGCCCCCTGGAATTCAGCAAGGCTGAATCAGCTTTTAGCTTCGTGCAAGGCTGCAAATAACCTTGTAACGAAGCTGCTTGCGAGCTTCCAGCGAAACTAGAGGGTTCGTGCGAATGCCTTCCTGCTGTTTGTGGCTTAATTGTCTCCACTTAATGTGGGACAAAGTGGGCGGGTGTAACCTTCCACTTAAAGTGGCGTTAATCCCACTAAATTAGTGGGGTTTACCCATTAATCCCCCATGTGAAACGGTCAATTGATGACCTGGTAAAGCTCGCCGCGGAGTTAAGTCATGCGAAGTTAAGCCTTAGCTTAAGGCTTCAACGAAGTTACCTTCATAGTCTCCTGCGAAGGTAGACTTAGCTTATAGCCTCGGGCGAAGTTTCCTTTAAGGTTTGGTTGCAAAGTTAAGACTCAGCCCAACCCTTTCTCCTTCCAGCGACGCTAGGGGTAAAGCTTTTAGCACGAAGCTCTTGAATCAGCATGTGGCGGGGCAAAATGGGAAGCTTCGAGCGAAGCTTATAGTGAAGAGAGCTTTGGACGAAGCTGTAAGTTAGCTCTCTATGGAGCTTGTTGGAACTTGCTTTTGATGAGATATTTGTGAAGCCATATCTTCTGGAACTCTATCACAAGCCTATTCAAGAGTTCTTCATGATCAAGACTTCTCAAGGAGAGTTGATAATGATGTGTATTGTAATTATTGATAGCATGTTAAAAGCCTTGACACACACACACACATATCATTGTCTCTTAGTCGACTTATAGCCTATTATAGTCGACTTATAAAGAGTATAGTCGACTTATCAATTTACCTAGTCGACTAGCCTTTTGTCCTGAAAGATCCCAACTCTCTGTTTGTCACTTCTAGTCGACTTAACAGGATATCTAGTCGACTAATACCTGGCCTAATCGACTTATAATATAGTTGTGGTCGACTTGGTTCAGTTTCCAGAAACTTGTCGTTTGAGTTTATCATGACCTAGTCGACTTGGTCTTGTCTATAGTCGACTAACCTTGAGAAATTTGCCTACCCTAGTCGACTAACCCATATCTCAAGTCGACTAATGGCAGTTTCTGACTGTTGGACAGTTTCTATTTTCTGGTATTTTCTTCAACGTTATCCAACGTTTGAATATTCAAAATGGTCCTAATAACTACCCTAACTAACCCTAGAGTTCAACTATAAATAGGGTTGTTATCTTAGGCTAAAATACCAATTCAAATATATAGTTTTCTGACCAAAAATCCTGAAAAATATTCTAGTTCTTTGAAAACTGTTCCCACTTTCAGTTCTTCATCAATTCCTACTCTTTTGTGAAGATCTCTGAAAGTTCACCTATAATAGCCCTTGTCCACGATCACATACTGAATCAAGGCTTATAGGAAAGGTTGTAATCACTCAAAGGAATCATTGTACAAGAGCGTCTTCTTGGTGTAGAAGAGAGGTTGTACAAGGTGTTTGTCTTCTTGGTTTGTAAGAAGAGTTGTACACATTTGGCAAAGGGGATTTGTCAAGTGGTGTGCAAGGTGTTGATTTTGGGTGTACAAAGTCAATGATTAAGAAAAATCTCAAACGGGAGGCTTGGGGACTGGATGTAGGTCACGAGGACCGAACCAGGATAAATCACTCGTGTTTGCGATTGTTATTTTTTCTGTGATTTGTTTTTCTTTATGTGCAAGTACATTTATTTCTTTATACTAATATTCTTGTGAGTGTTGACTCGTATATTTTAGATCCACAATTGGCATCATCTCGGGACCAACATTTGGTATCACGAGTGAAAAAGAGAGGAGGTAAATGCGAGAGAAAGTGAGAGTGAGACTCTCGTATAAGAGAGTTGAGAGGCATACCTATTTTTCTACAAGTGTTCTATGTCCGGGGGTTGCCAACCACGGACAAAGAAAAAGAACTTAAATTTTTTTTTTTCTTTGTCCGAGGTTGGCTACCCCGGACAAAGAAAACAATTAAAAAAACATTAATCTCTTTGTCCGTGGTTGCCAACCCGACAAAAAAAAAAAGGCTAAAAATTTAAAATGACTTTGTCTGAGGCTGACAACCCAGATGAAAAACACTTGGGAAAAAAATCCTTCTTCTGGGGTTGCAAACCTTGGACGACCAAAAGCTGACCTCCTGCCAGCACGGACACCACGCTGACGGGGTGAAACACCCTGTCGCCTATGTTACTATGTACTGTGTTGGGAGGTAGATTTTTTATTTTTTTTTTTCTAAAAGAAGTTGAATTTTCAAATTATTTAAAAAAAAATATATTTCTTTTTTTTGAAAGATTTCCCATTTACAAGTAATTACCAGGCCCAACCCATCAGCTGCCTTCCTTTTTCTCCCATTGATCACTCCCTGCGGTGACTTCCTCCCCATCCCTCACTCTCCTCATCAATTCGTCCAAACACGAAAAACATGTCCCAAATCGCATACGTAACATCAGCTCCGTGACCAAACCATCCCCAAAAATTAAGAAAGAGAGAAGAAAGAAGCGACCAGGGGCAGATTCAATCGCACATACATGGTAGCAGATCTCCAAACAAAAACCCCTCTTTTTCTTTCCCCTTAAATAAATAAATTAAAAAAAACGTCTTCCTCCTCCTCTGTCATCTCTCTCTCTCTCGCCCCCCTCTCCTCTCCCTAAGTTCAAGATCCATACACCTCCGACGCGACGATGGCGGCAGAGCTCGCCGGCGGCGGCGTGGATCCGGATGGCCCTGACGGCGTCCGCATGACTTGGAACGCGTGGCCCCGATCGAAGGTGGAGGCGTCCAAGTGCGTGGTCCCCATCGCCGCCTCCATCTCGCCGATCCGGGCCATGCCGGACCTCGTCACCCTCCCCTACTCCCCTCTCCGCTGCAAACCCCCTTGCTCCGCCCTCATCAACCCCTACTGCCGCGTCGACTTCGCCGCCAAGATCTGGATCTGTCCCCTCTGCTTCTCCCGCAACCACTTCCCCCACCACTACTCCGCCATCTCCGAGACCAACGTCCCCGGCGAGCTCTATCCCCAGTGCTCCACCGTCGAGTACGCCCTCGACCCCTCCGCCGCCGCTAGCCCCCCCGCCCCGCCCCCTGTCTTCCTCTTCGTCCTCGACACCTGCATCATCGAGGAGGAACTCGACTTCCTCAAGTCCGCCATGAGGCGGGCCATCGGCCTGCTGCCGGAGAACGCGCTGGTTGGATTGATAACCTACGGCACGCAGGTCCACCTCCACGAATTGGGGTTTGCCGACATCTCCAAGCAGTACGTCTTTAGGGGGACCAAGGAGATCTCCAAAGATCAGATCTTGGATCAGCTCGGGCTGTCCGGGGCGGGGCGGCCGTTCGTGAAGGGCGGAGTGCAGGCCAACGGGATGCAGCAGCAGCAGAATATGATGGGCTCGTCGTCGGTGAATCGGTTCCTGCTGCCGGCTTCGGATTGCGAGTTCACGCTCAATGCTGTAAGAGTCGTAGACAACTGTAAACTTTTTTTTCTTTCTTTTTCCCCCATTGCGAGTAGAGTAGAGAAGTTATAGATGCTGTTGAGGTTTATTATTTATTGTTTTGTTGGTTTTGCATGGCAGCTGTTGGATGAGTTGCAGACGGATCAATGGCCAGTGGGGGCTGCGAACCGGGCTCTGCGGTGCACGGGCGTTGCCCTGAGTGTGGCCGCTGGATTGCTGGGAGCATGCTTACCCGGTACTGGAGCTCGAATCATAGCATTAGTCGGAGGGCCGTGTACTGAGGGTCCTGGAATGGTGAGTGGATCTGTTGCTTCTCTTTGCTAGTAGAATGGATTGAACTAAACACCACTTAAACGAACTAGATGCTGTTAGCATGTTAAATCTTTCTGGATCTATCAACATCTGCAGATCGTTTCTAAAGATCTGTCGGAACCCGTGCGGTCCCACAAGGATCTTGACAAAGATGCAGCTCCACATTTCCACAAAGCTGTCAAGTTCTATGATAGCCTTGCCAAACAGTTGGTTAGCCAGGGCCATGTATTGGACCTCTTTGCATCTGCCCTCGATCAGGTTTGATCATTTTCCTTTTTGTTTTAGGCTTTTTTATTATATATCCTGAACGCACATCTCTTTCATACATTTGGTTTCAAGACAATACACAATAATAGAAGCTTGCGAATGTTAATAAAATATTATATTATATTAGTTAGGAAGAATTCTAAAGTCGTCTGGGTTATTCAGGTTTAGTAGTTGGAGAGATAAGTATAAGGATTTTATTATGACATATGCTTATGAACTTCAATCAGAACTACACTGTATCAAGGCTAATATTTGAGATTCCAATTTGTGCCTCTGGACTGAATGCATTTCTGTGGCAATCTCTCTCTTTGCCACCTTCAGCTATGGACTGTTTTCTAGGTGAACTTTGTGAGTCACCCTTTGGCTGCAATTGCTTTGCATGACCCATATGGCAGAATTCTCTATTTCCCTATCGTCTCTTATGCTTTTAAGACAGACCCTTATCTTTTGATAGTTGTCTGGACCTGGAAATGCAAGTTAATGAAAATCTTTGGTCATCCTTATGCTGGTCTTTCTGAAACCCAGAGTCATGCTCTTTATCTGCAACCAGATTAATGGAGAAATTGCTTGGATGGTCCATCTTACTAGTTTGTCATATAGAACTGCTTCCATTATAAGCTATTTATCCAGA
Source organism: Agave tequilana (assembly GCA_038442645.1). Taxonomy (NCBI): domain Eukaryota; kingdom Viridiplantae; phylum Streptophyta; class Magnoliopsida; order Asparagales; family Asparagaceae; genus Agave; species Agave tequilana. Next base: position 173,198 of record JAVJIF010001413.1, read on the forward strand.
TGAATGCGGAACGGTCATCTCAAGGATGTATTGTGAAGAATTGAAGTTCATGAACTGTATCCATATTCATTTAAGAGTAGCTCTCTTTTGCTGATTCAATAGCTATATCTCTCTAGCCTTTTGTTACTGAGTCCACCCATTCAATTTGTTGGGCAGTCTAATCCTGGACCCATGTTACAACTTTGAGCAAGCATTACTTCCTGCTCAATGCTTGGATTATCATTAACTGAGCAATGACCAACATTTGATTGGATTCATCTTACACTTCAGGGGGTTCATTTTCCTAAATCCTTCTCCCTAAACTATTCTTGTGAATGGCACTTGTGGGTTTTATCTTATATATTTAGAGAAAGGAAAATGGAAGGGGAAATGATAAATGATAAGAACCATCTGCCATCTTTTGAAACAACTAATTCTCCTAACTTTGTACCATCACTTGTTCAGTTCTATATGTTTCATCAGTACTTTATAGTCGATGATTGTTTGTTCGTGTCCTAGCCTACTATCTGCTATATCCATTCCGAGTCTTCTGACACATTTCTGCAAATGCTATCCTTGGTTAATGCAGTGCCTTGTGTCCCCTCTCATCAATAGTCAAACATTTACTTTCCTTGTTGGGTATGTTATCTTCTTTGCTGGCATATTATCAGCCAAGTTTCATATTAGTTCAGCTTCTTTAATTTAACAGGGAAGCTTTCTAATCTCTGGCAGCTGAACAATTTAACCAAAAGTACATGGAAAGTTATCCTGTAGAGATTAAGTGGAAGTTTTCAGGAGTTTCTAGCAAAATGTCAATATGTAGGAAAACAAAGAATGGATGTTTTAGTTACTAAAGTGGTAGTTCAACAGGTTAATGCAATTTAGTGGATCTAAAGATGAGTGCAATAACTAGCGGTCTAGGGTTGAAAATGAAGCGGTCACGGAATGGACATTTAATATATCCATGTCCATAAGTTTTTCATGGCATGTCTACGGGTATGGATTTGGGGCTTTATTGGTCATGAAAATCATTGTATGTTTGTCAAAGCATAAATGAAAATATGGATATTTATTATCTGTCGGATAAGGATGCAAATCAAAGAAGAATAGTCCGTAGATAATAGTTATTTAAAAGAAGTGATTACACGAGGGTGTGGTGTTGCTAATATGCAGTACTCTATGTTATGCAATAAAGAATAGCTATGCAGACATTTTCATCTAATCCTATAAAGATGTCTTAAATATGAGCCTGCACTACTAAGAGATTATATCCCTGCATTCTGAAGTGTCCCTAATCTGTTGTACTAGGAAACATGGTCAACTTGTGAGACAAGTGGCACAAAGCTATTGGGATTCAATTTGGGCATACAAATACATGAACCCACCAGATATAATTAATAAAAGAACCCACCGGGTATACAAATCCTATTGGGATTCAATTTGGATTCACATTTATATACGGTTTGGATTTAATTCAGTACCAAAATCTTCGCCATATTCGGGAAATTCCTGATCTGAATTCGAATAAAGTCAGATAGAATTATATTGGTCTGCACCATTGTAATAACTATAGGAGTACACAAGTAGTTAAATTATGAAAAGAAGATCTTGAGTTCTATATAGGGTCTGTTTGGTTGTCGTAACTGGCCGTAATTCGTAGTTGTAATTGGTAAAGTCTTTTACAATTGTAAATGAATTACATGTATGTAAATTTTACGGTGTTTGGTTGGTAATATAAAATTGTAAACTGGGAAAGTGTATTGTACTTTACGGTGTTTGGTTGTCGTAATGTATAAGTCGTAAGTGAAAAAGTTGACCACAAAATTAACTATTTGGTGATTTTAAAAGTTTTAATACTGCAAATAAATATTAAAAAAGTTAAATATTAAAAAATTTTAATATTAATATAAAAAAATATTACAAATTTGTATTTCCACAAAATTAACTGTAACTGGGCTGTAAGTGAGTGGTAACTGGGTTGCAATTGAGTGTCAGTTGAGTTACGTAAGTCTTTTACGAATTACGGTCCAAACAAACGCCGTAATTGTAACTGGGTAGTAACTCATTTACGAATTACAGAGTTTTACGCGAAACAAACGGACCCATAGATCTTTGCATTTCTGTAGACAGCTGTACCACTTTGCCTTGTGGACTATATCTTGGTTATAAGCAAAATGAAAAAGAAATATCGTGTAGTAACTTATTTTAATGTAACCATTACTTTCTTTTGTTGTGAGTGACAGATAGGTCAAGATATTTTTTTTGTTTTCTAAACCAATGGCATGATTCTAATTACATCCAGGTTGGGGTTGCTGAGATGAAAGTTATTGTTGAAAGGACTGGTGGTCTTGTTGTCCTTGCGGAGAGTTTTGGTCATCCAGTTTTTAAAGACTCCTTCAAGCGAATATTTGAGGATGGTGAACAGTCTCTTGGCCTTTCATTTAAGTAAGTTCTGCTTGCTTTGTTGGGGATAGTTTCATGTATAGCTTTGTTTTGTAGAAAGTTAAGTTGATATGATTGTAAATAGAGATTTAATTCAAATTGGTAAATAGAAATAAGAGCCTTGCTTCTATATTTGAAATAGCAAAAGTGTAAAGAGAAGCGCTCGACCTTTTCACAAAACGAAGTGTAAGCTTCAAAGCGAAAAGCATAAGCTTCATGAATTTTCAGTTTTTTTTCATGCGGAGGTGGGCGCTAAAGAATGGACTTTATAATAAAAAAGTGTATCGTCTGTATAGATATATAACATATAAGTAATAAATATATAAATATGATTCATTATTTGTCTATTTTATTTAATTTAAATGGAAAAAGGAAATGAGAAGGCAGATAAGAGTAAGGATTGTTAGCAATAAATTTTCTTGTTTTTGATTGATGTTACTAATGATGGGGAAATGGGACATTAGAGATGTCTTAATATGAATCATAAATGTATATACTAGGTGATGAAAGTGAAGTTATTTATATAAGTGTTAGGATGTGAATTGGTTAAGGCCATCAAAGGAATATGCTGAGCGGAAACATGCTAGGCAAGGGGATTGAAGTGTGCACTTCGACTAAAAAAGCGCAAAAATGTAAACTTCAAATGGAATAGAGTGAGGTTTGTGTCAACAAGCTATGTAGCGACTTGTTAAGTGCACTGAAGCGAGCTTCGTAGCCAAATTTTTAAACATTGCATTGCTTCATAAAGTTTGGTCAACAATCTCGATTATATACTCAACTCCTGGTTGAGCCAAAGGCATTTTGAATAAACAGTCTTCTCACTTGTAATAGCATCTATAGTTTCTTTTGGTTAGTATAGCTATTTCTGTTGCAATAATCGAGACATCTTATTTTTTTATCTATTCTGGAGCCATTCCTAACCTCAATGTATTATTCTTGTCTACCACTGATCCACCTTTCAACTATTTCTAGTCAAGTCTTATAACTCTTACCAGATGGATCTTTGACTGAACTACATTCTGAAATATAATAAAGGCTGTCTTTTGGGCACCCCAATGATCAGGGTTCAAAGACTCGGTCAAGTCAACTCTGGAAAGGCCACTGCGGATTTGATAACGAGATGTGAGTCACTAGATGTGGCAAAAGTTACATGACTCGGGCATGACTCGGGTATGACTCGGGCGAATCGGCCGAGTTACGAGCCAACTCGGTAAGACTCAGCCGATTCGACCGAGTCATACCCGAGTCATGCCCAAGTCAAGAGCATAAAAGGGGAAAAAAGAGAGATCGGAGGGAGGGAGGGGAGAGAGACTAAATTCCAGTCTCCAGCTGGCCCGCCACCGTTCGCCCGCCTCTCGCCCGCTGCCGTTCGCCCGCCTTCGATCTCTCTCCCTTCCTCTCTCACCTGATCTCTCTTTCCCCTCTCTCATTCGATGTCGCCGCCTCCAACCTGCCGCCGACTGATCCGTTACCTCATCGTCGCCTCTGAGCAGAGCGAGGGAGGGAGCGAGAGGGAGAGGACACAGAGAGAGAGAGAGAGAGAGAGAGAGAGAGATCGGAGGGAGGGAGGGGGTCTCTTCCCCTTCCTCCCTCCGATCTCCCCCTCTCTCCCCCTTACCCGATCTCTCTCTCCTTTATCTTTTTTTTTAATTTTTGGGGGTTTTCTCATATTTACCACTCAAATATTTCATATTTCTAAATTTACCCCCAAATCATCATATTTCTCAATTACTCTCAAAATAAATTTGTTTTAGACATGTGATACATGAATTTTGATGTCTACAATTTTTTATGATTTGTCGTGATTTTTTCAGAAATTTTGAGCTTTTTATGTAGCGTTTTGCGCGTACCACCCAAGACCGATCCGAGTAGTCGCAACTGATCTATTTCAGTGCCCGCCGAGTCGGCAGCCGAGATCGCGACTTTAAACCATGCCAATGATCCTCATTTGTCTATCATATGTTCCAGAAGTGGTAGAAGGTGTACTGAATTGTTTATTGAGTGAGATGTGGGGTAAGTAAACCAACCTACCTAGCCCGCTTGAGTCTATATCCTTTTGCTCATTTTTTTAAATGAGCTTAAAATTTTGTTCAAGCTCAGGTCTTTTAGGTTATCAAACGAGTCAGCCAAGCCTTGAGCATCTTAAACCTATTTATCACTTAGGCAAACATTTCAACAACACATGCATAATCATATATCTCAACAACAACAACAAAGCATTTATGCCAAACTTTTGGTGTCAAGCTATTTGAATCCTTTGTTTCCATTCATCTCTATTGAGTGCCACCTCCTCGGTAACAATTATATCTCTTTTGATTGCCTCTATCCATGTTTGTTTAGGTTTACATGTAGTTCTTGTTGGTTCATTGACTAAGATTCTATCTCACTACTTATTGGCTTCGTTGAATATGCCCAAACCATCTCAATGACTATCCTCAACCGGAGCAACCTCACTTGTCTCTTCTATTGCTACTCATTCATCTCGCTCATTTTTTGGACATGTTTATTAACTACTTGACATTCTAAGCCATAAAGAGTTGGTGGTCTTAAAGCCACCTTTTCCCCTTCACTTTCATAGGCATTCTATGATCACATAAAAGAAGCACTTCTCCACTTTAAATCCTGGTAGTGTTTTGTGAAGAACATTTCCTTGATTACTATTTTTGGCGAATTATTTTTCCTAGTAGTGAAATGGTCACTCTTGAGGTATTTCTTGACCATTAGTTTGCAGCTTGCACCATGTGCTCGTATCTTCTAACAGTTATGTCCATAAATTTTTTCATAATGCTAATTCTTAGCCCTTTAGATAATAAAGCTTCTCTTCACCTTTTTATCTTAAAAAATTATGCTTTGTCTACTCTCATCAGCTAATAGTCTAATACTATATTATTAACAAAAATGTTGCACCACATGACTTTGTCCTGAATATGCCTAGTAAATTTATCCATAACTAATGCAAAGAGATAAGAACTTAATGTCAATCTTTGGTGCAACCCTATGGTGATAAGGAAATGACTCCATCTATCCTCCAATTGTTCTCACCACAGTTACTTCTCCATCATACACATCTTTAATCACATCAATGTATCTACTATGTTCTTTTCTAAAACCCACCAAATTATCTCCATAGGGACCCAATCTTAAGCTTTTTCTAAATCAACGAAATATAAGAGGATCCATATAAATATAGAATCTTTGATGTATATAGCAGTGAGAATTCTGGCTGACATGTAATACATTCAACAGTAGATCTTAAAGTATATGCTAGAAATTATACAGGATGATTGTTGCAGCCAGATAGCAACAATAATTATTTTACTCACAATCATATCAATTTTTTTACGTTGATATGAATGCATGCTATTGTTAAAATTGTTTTATTTGACATCTTCAGTAAATTAGTAATTCATAAGTCACCTACTTTGTTTTTTATTTTTCTATTCGCCTCAAGTAATTATCACTAGAAAGTCAATATCGCACTCAAATTTAGGGATTACACTAGATTTCACGCCCTGATCTTCACTTGGCATCTGTTTTACTCGTCATAGCATAACATATTAATATGTCAGCTTTCCTATATTCAGGCAACGGATCTGGAATATTACTGATTTGTTATATTGAAATATTAGATATGAACAATTCAAAATCCAGTTGCACTAACCTAGGAGATGGGGTCCTTCTCAACTTATGATCCTTTCATGAGTTGAGCTCAAATCTGAATTAAGTCAAGTCATACAAGCCATAAACGAGCCAAGCTTGAAAGTGAGTTGAGCCAAACCAAACTATGCTCAAATTGGGATCATTTGTCTTAGTGAGCTTAAAGTTTTGTGGAAGCTCAGTTCAATTTATCTTCTCAAAAGAGCCAAACCCAAACTTCATAGTCCATTAGCACAATAAGCAACCAAAATTTGGACTATGTTCATGATTATACTCCCATCTTATCACTAGTATTGCATAGGTTGCATCTAATTAATTATATTAACCTTTAACTGCAATTTGCAAGACGTTTTTTCCAATTCCATTGTAAAACCAACAAATTTACTCTCTTTGGGTCTCACCAACCAATACAATGTCTTTCTAAGAAAACTTGCACAGAGTTGCTATTGTCTAAGAATAGGTTATCAATGGGTGAACAACTACTTTTTCTCCCAAAAAAGCAAGGAAACATACAATTTGTTTGCATTAGGAGCTTCCAACGTGCTATTTTGAGTATTTCCTTTTGCATTCCTTTGGTCTTGCCATGGTAACGGCTGTAATATATTGGATAATCTCATCATGGGTCAAAGAATAATGCAACTCTTCCATTAAACCTTTTTCGTGAACCAGACTTTTTCTTACCCTCTTTTTTACGCACATCTTCCCTCAGCCTTGTATTTGACTCTTTTTGTTCCCTTTTCATTTTTTATTGCTCTCTTTTTATGAGAACACATGTTAAATTGCTGACTATTCTTTACATGATATAGAAGATGTTACAAGTTATTTTGCTGCTTGGGAGGATAAAATGCATCAAACAATAGTTCCTTTTAGCATATTTTTGAATCACTTCTTTCATCCACCAAATTGCATGTAGCATCTAACTGTTATCATGATGCATAAAAAGCAAAAAAAGAATGAAAGAAAGTAATCACTTCTGAATTGGGGAATTCCCCAAAAATACTTTATATTTTTACCATTATATGACAAATATATTGTCAATTTTATTTTTGTTTGTTAACTATTTTATTCTTAGCCCTCATAACTTCGAAGTTTTGGTGTAGTGGCAGAGACTTTAATATATTGTATTAGAGCAACTGAGGCTCAATTCCCACTAGGCGTGTCTTTGAAAAGTAGATTAAGAAAAAATACCATTGCACAAAGGCCCAAGTTCCACCCATGAAAAGGGCGCTCAACCCGCGGGGGCGTGTTAGAATATAAATATATTCTCCTCAACCCTTGACATAACTTCTGAGTTTTGGTGTAGTGATAGGGACTTTAATATGGTTCAACTTATTACCAAGACTTTGATCTCCATTAACATAGCTAAAAGTCATTAATAATTAATCAAACTAACCTTATATTAGATCTACCCTCCCCATGTTTATTTTTATTATTTTTTAATCATTACCTTCTTCACCCTCCATCACCGCCACTACCCCACATGTATCAATCACCACAACTTGTCCCATCTCCACCCACCCACTTCTCCATCACTAATGCCACCACCACCTCCACCTCCACCTCCACCTCCACCTACCTCCACCATTGCCTACTCCACTGGTTTCCTCCGTTACGACAAACAAGCGCACCCACCTCATCCAAAATCACCACCATTTTCCTCCACCTCCTTCACCATTGCCATCACTACCACCACCATTGCCCCTTCCTCCAACACTACCCCCGTCCACTTCACCTTTGTCCGTGCCACCACAACACTTACCCCCCTCTTTGACATCAATCCTCCACCCCTTGTTCAATCTCCTGTATCACCCAACTCCACCCACCCCTACCTCCGCCACTACCGCCATCAACCCTCCACTTTATCTCCTTTATCACCTTTATCGCCAACCCCCATCCACCCTCTTCTCCATCATCACTGCCACCACATCCACTTAGCCCCTACCATTGTCCCTCCCCACACCCATTTCCTCCATCACAATCCACCACCACCCTCCTTGATCACTAGATCCACTTGCCTTCAATCCCCTTCCCACACACACTTCCTCGATCACCATCACTGCCTGCCTTCCTCCTACACCTCTTTCTCCACCTCTCTTTTCCACCTACTTCATCCCCAACACTACCACTATTCCCACCCACATCCTCCTCCTCTAAGCCCTGTCTACCTCATCCCACAACTTTCACCATCGCCATTTTGGTGGAGTGGTGGGGGAGGAAGAGGAGTATGAATGAATGTAGGAGAAAAGGAAGAAATATTAAGAAGCTTATGATAAATTTTTATTTTTATGCACTTACATTAATAAATGCTAGTTTAATTGAGAGTTGATAGATTGTTATTAATTGTTTGTGGCAAAATAGTCCAATTTTTATCATGAATTGGACAGATTTGTGAGTTCATTAACAATAGTTAGCAATATGAACACACTCAAATTTTGGGTAGTAAGTTGAACCAAAGTAAAGTTGAGGATACATTTATGAAGAAAGGATGAAAGTATAGGGTATTTTTGTAGAATTGCCCCCTTTCCATTGTAAATTGGCAACAGGTAACAAAATTTGTCAAATAAGGATGCTTATCGTTTATTGTTTTCCATATGTATATCATATTACTTATTGTATTGTACTGTGTATTATAAGATAAAATTGATTGATATGTCAATAGTCAAGTAGTTTAGTTTACAACCTTATATGTCACAAAAACATGGATAAATTTAAACAATAGAAGGATGGATAACCTAGGGAAAACATTAAACGTCTCTAGATGGAACTTTCCAAGTATACAAATAACACAAATCCAAGTTCAATGACTATAAAGCCATTACTCAAAATTACACCAATTATTTGACCAGAGCAAGCATAAACATAAACATAGCAAGCATAAACATAATTGGTTTTTGATTATGGGTTAACTTTCTAAACCAAGTTTATAACCCCTCCCTGGAAACAACAGAACAAGCCTAACATTAATCAATCATCCACGAGACATCATTCACTATCACCATCTTCAAAACTGATATCTTCATTTTCTTCATCTTCATCTTCTTGACTATAGAAATTCCTTTTCCCCTCCTCTCGATTACTTTATTTCTCTTTCTTTTAATTTTAGCGATGACACCACAATTTCAAGGTTCTATCAATAATTGGCATAAAGCTTATTAAGCACTTAAAATTCAGGAACTAACAATTAAATGATTAATATCTACTAGAAACTAATGGTATACCCCTTTACTTCCCTTTTCATTCTGAGTAGCGTCCTCTAGCTTCAACGAACTCATGGATATGCATCCAAGAGTTCTCTTCCAATGTCATTGCCCTTTCTCCATAATCCACTCATTATCAGTTCTATATATGAAACTGAATTATACTTCTCTGTTGTTTTCCGACTTCGTTTGCCTCCTTTCCAATTATAGCTTTTTCTTAAACAAAAACCATGAAATCGAGCGATACTTGTGCCAATCTATCTCTCTATCCTAGTGATGTTAGAAGGCTCAACACCCGGATTGCTTCTCCAAAATAATGGTTTAGGGTTGGTTGTGTTCTTAGCAGTGAATGGTGAAAGAAAGGTGCATGATGATTAGTTTGTGTGTTTCTAGGTATCTCGGGTTTGAATGTTCTTTATTAAAAGACTAGACCTGTTTTGAAACTTCTGACCCCTGATTAAACCCAAAAGTCTCTCTAGTTGGGTTTGAAATCATTTATAATTCAACTTGTCAAGACCCATATCACATATCCTGAGATTCGTGTCATATCGCATGATACCCTAACTGTATATAAGATACAATGATCCAATAGGTACATGCATAAAGATTTGAATGATTTCCCTGCATATCATATCAAATTGTAAGATACTATTACATATCCTAGACATGGTTTTAATGTCTGAAGGTCGCGAGGTTTGTTTTTAAGGATAAATAATTTATACTTGCTTTAACCAGTTTTGAGATTGCTCCTGCATTTTCCACCTATGACTTTAATTATTAGAATTTGGTTACTAGCATTATATATATATATATATATATATATATATATATATATATATATATATATATATATATATATATATATATATATAGAGAGAGAGAGAGAGAGAGAGAGAGAGAGAGAGAGAGAGAGAGAGAGAGAGAGTTGTGTCATTCGGGAAGGATTTGAGGCCGAATCCTTCCCACTCAAATATCAACATACAACATTCGAATACAAGATCCACTCTGTTGAAGTTGATCTATATTATTTCAAGTATTTATAAACCAAAAATCAAGTGTTTTGAATACTTTTTACCCATGCATCAAGTAGGAAAAAAACGGACGGCCTAAATAGTGAGTTGGTTAGTTCAATAGTGTAGAACATTTGAAACCTACTAAAAATTGGTTTGTAGGGGTTTTAAATGTTTATATCATGATCAAATGGCCGGATCGAGAATTTGTATGTCTAAAGACATAGATCTAACCAACTCACTACTTTCGGCTGTCCAGTTTGTGCCGCTTGATGGATGGGCAATAAATAAGTATTCAAAACACTTGATTTTTGGTTTATAGATACTTGAAATAATATAGATCAACTTCAACGAGTGGATCTTGTATTCAAATGTTGGAGGGTTGTATTTGAATGGGAAGGATTCAGGCTCGAATCCTTCCGGAATGACTCAAGTTTGTCTATCTATATATGTGTTGTGTGTATAGAAAGCATCATTACTTCTCAAACTCATGCCTAAGTTTCTATTTTATATCCTCTGAGAACTGTTATTATTGATGTTCACTGATCAGTGTTGATGTATAATAATTATGATTACTTTTGTTTCAGTGGTACACTTGAGATCTACTGTTCCAAGGACATCAAAATTCAGGGAATCATTGGGCATGTACATCTTTGGAAAAGGTTCCTTCTCTGGACAACCACTTTGTTGCTGATTCATATCATATACAACATTTATCTTGTGCAACTAATTTTTTCCAAGTATATTTATATATATTTTGAAAAACTATCTGAATCAATGAGCCCTCTCATGCATGCAGAAAGGAGCTCTTTGTGCTGATACGGTTGTTGGACAAGGAAATACAACCTCATGGAAAATGTGTGGTCTAGATAGGAGTACTTATTTGACGGTTTTTTTTTGATATATCACCTAGTGATCGATCAAACCAGCCTGGAATTCCAAATCCACAGTTGTACTTACAGTTTGTGACGAAGTATGTTCTTATTGTTAACTTTTCCATTTTGTTCTTTTATTTCTTGTTGAGATGTATATTGCTTAGAGGTGTGATATTCATTTGCCTGCAGTTACCAGAACTCTGAAGGTCACATGAGGCTGCGGGTTACAACTGTCTCGAGAAAATGGGTCGATGATTCTTCCAACACAGAGGTTATATATATATATATTCACTTCCCCTCTATTTGCTTGCATATCCTTCAAAATGCTTTTGTATAATTTATTTACTTGTTACCAATACAATGAAGGCTGATTAATCATGATAAGAATGACAAGGTCACATTTCTTGTTCCAGCCTTTCTGTTGTTGGCATATAGTGATCCACATGATTTTTTATTAGATTATTTTGTGTAGGCATCAAGTATGTGTAAAATATTGAGTCTCATCAAATAGTTTAATTACGACGATTCAAATGTTATCCTGGGGGGGGGGGGGGGTGGGTGGGTTCATTTTGGCTTAAATTCCATCCGAGCTCCTAAGTTACACTGTTTCAATGAGAACAGTGGTCACTGCTTTTAGATGTTCATAAAAAGTTAAAATATCAGTTGGAAGTAAGAAAATACTTGCTTTCTGGTTGGTGGGTTTTTATTTTTTCTTGTTGAGGGGTGGGTTGGGGGATCATGTGCGTCAATATTCATCATGCTTATGTGATGCCTGAAGCCCACCAGACTTGATTGGAGATGATGCTTTTGACCCTTAGAGCTGATGGTTTTCAGATCATAATTTAAACATACTATATAATGTGTTTGTTTAATCATTAAAAAGGTTCAGAATCAACTCGAGAGTACACGTTCTTAGGCTTCCTTCATTTCTGCTCCATATTCTATTTCTTTGTTGATAGCCTTAGTTTGGTGTTATTGCAATGGTTGATCGGATTACACCACACTTCCCAGGCGGGCCATGGATGACTGATTGCGAAAAAGCATCTGAAGAATCAGTTGCTATCCTGTTACGGAATACTCTGGTGGTAGATAGCTAACCTCTTAGGCCACATGGAGAAGATGTTACAATGAGTGCGAGCATATGAATGTGATCCAATCTTAATTGTTGCTCCAGTTCATCGAAATGCCTGAGTGATATGAAGTGTAATAGTCGCTCAATGTTTCTCATGCTAGTCCCCTTGCTGTTTTTTACCTTAGTTATGTTGATCTTGGGTTTAGTAGAAGGCTTTTGATCCCTATTCACAATAGCTTATTTAGGCTGATGCCATCAATTATTCTAAACTTGTGCTGGTTGCAGTCGGTCTTTGTTGAAAGATTGGATCACATTCATATGCTTGCACTGATTGTAACATCTTCTCCAAGTAGTCTAAGATTTAGCTATATATTACCCAAGTTTCTAGGCACCTGCCTATGTTGAGGTGGATTGTCATAAAGTCTGGGAGAAACCCGAGCTCCCTAGTTAAAAGGGAAGACGAGATATGTTTTAATTGCAATAACAATAGAATGAAGTAACCAATGCCAATATATAATTTATGGTTAATTTATTTTGAAATTAACTCTCTGACAATGTTGGTTATATGTAAATTTTTTAATCTTTTATTCAATTTCTATTATTAGAAATATTAAGTATCCACCAAAATGGTTTTGTCTGTGAAACATGACTCGGAAGAACAAAACTATTCTTGCTCGACATGGGGCGCTGTGCTGTCTGTGTGGAGAAGGGCATTTTGCAATCGAAAAGTGGATGGTCGTGCTGGTTGCATAGTAAATAATACAAGGACCTCACTTCCATGTGCACAACATGCACCTAAAGTTTTGTCCTGTATACTGTGAAAACCCATTTTTCTTGAGTCTGAACCCATAACCCATCTAAATGAAATCTAATGTGGAGGCCTGGGGGCAACAATTCGGAGAGTTGGAGCAAAGATCTGCTCGGGCATTTTACTCCAAAATTTACATTAACTTTAAAGTAGGGAAATATAACCAACTTGAATTTCGGAATAACTATTCAAATCTTAGAAAAAGACTTGATTTGTTATCTCATGTATGCTTTTCATTAAAAAAACGACCAATTGAGAGAAAGAGAGGGGTGGGTGGTTGGGGGGGGGGGGGGTGTATGTGAAAACAACACGGAGCTGAGGCGCTACTCAATCAAATGGTATTGAGCATGTTTCCCATCTCTTCTTGAGAAACAAGTGAGATATTTCTTTGCAAATTTGTGCTCAATTTCATATGGGGCAATTCTGTCAAGATCTCTTCGTTAGATGGGGGCAGAATCAGCACAAATCCGATGTTTTGTGGAATGATTCTTATTTTTTTAACTCTGAATGAGGGGGGGCTGTTTCTAACCAGGCTGACCCAGATGTGGAGGGGATTATTCTGACTGTGCAGTTTGAAGCCTTATCCCAAAACCCCAATGTCTTTTTTTTAGCCAATATTTTATTTGGTTCTCTCTTGCTTGCTTTACACACACATTTACTGCACATTTATTGTTTCCTTCTGCTGATAAGAAAATACATTGCTCCTGCAGGAATTGGTTGAAGGTTTTGACCAGGAAACTGCAGCTGTTGTATTAGCAAGATTTATCTCCTTGAAAATGGAGATGGAGGTAATTAAAAACCTGTGATCAGTAGGTCTACAAGATTGCAATATTGTCTTAGTTCAGTTTTCCAAAATACTTTGTTTTTCTGTACATTATTGCTTATCAGTGATTTGTTTTTCTTTCTGCAAGTTAAATATAATTTACTCAATGGTTTCATGAGAAAAATAACCAGCAGTCATTTTGCTCCACTAGCACTCCTCTTTTGATTAATGAAAATAATATGTGTGTGTGTGTAGAGAGAGAGAGAGAGAGAGAGAGAGAGAGAGAGAGAGAGAGAGAGAGAGAGAGAGAGCGAGTGATCTCCTATGTCGCTGCCTTGGCTAAATCTCAGCCACACATCTTAGGCTGAGAAAAGTAGAGTATCTGAGAAGGTATTTTTTTTTTTTTTTTGCATTTTAACCCCTCCTTTTTAGAAGCTACAAAAAAAAAAAAAAAAGATTCCAAGCGCACAACCCAACGCCTTGGCCATCTATCTCATCTCCCCCTTCCATTCTCTCTCGAAGAATGAGAGCAGTGGCAGAAGGCCGCCCCGAGACCCTATCCTCATCTTCAACCTCCAGCTTCCTAGTCGGCTAGTCAAAGTAGCCCCTGCTACCATTTCTTGCAAGCTCCCTTTCTTCTCCTCATCCTCCTTCCTCTGATGCAGTCCTTCCTCTTCTCTCTCCGGCTAGACATTACTGCCCCAGCAACATATAACAGCTGCAGCAATCCAAAAGTTGTACAAGAGAGCTCTTTGATGAAATGTGTGCGAGGATTTTGGCGGTTTGTACTGTTATATTATTACAGCTATGCAGTGCTGGAGAGATGGAAAATAACATGAACTCAACTTACGTTATTGTTTGAAATTGGAGTAAGTGTACAAGGAGTACTTCAGGTTGTTGGTCTCTCTTATCTATGAATTACATATTTTCTGGAGACTAGATTAATAATTGAAATAGTTAATAGTTATCTATACGAAGTGACAGAATCATTGCTTTCAAGCATTACCATTGTTAGATACAACTCAAACTAAAAATAGTTGTGTAGCAGCTTATGTGTGTATAAATTATACAAGTTTTAATAAGATAATTGCAACTGAAAAAGTCAGGTAGCAGAATTTGTATAATAATTAGTGAATTAAGGATAAAAAGTGAGTGCATGTAGCATTCTGATGTCTTTTCATTCAGTGTTTTTGAACTCCTTGCAAAAACATAATAGTTACTTCTAGGAAAGGAGAGCTGAAACTCAAAGAAAGAGACATGAATATGCAATAAAAATTAATGTGAGAATTAAGCGTCAAATGGTTGTGGGAGAACCCATGCTTGATCAGGTGAGCTGCTTCTATGTGCTTCAGAGATCGACTTGCGCTCTTTAAGGCCTACTGCTCATCCATGTCTTGTTTTTTTTTTTCTTTTTTTCAAATTGAATTGCAGCATTTATTTGATCAGATTACTTATATTTGTACTCTGTAATTCCAAGTCAATGTATGAGAAGAATACATGCTTCCATTTGATTAGATTCTCCATCCAGCATCAAGAATGATTATTAGCACATGTTTCAATACAAAAAGAAAATTTTCAATTGAAAGAGTTACATTGTAATTAACTACAACAAATCTGATTTACAAATGTGAAATTATACATGTGTAGGTTAGCTGACTATACATGTTCTGTTACATTCTACTTGTTAGAGAATATGAAGATGAGCTCAAGGATTTTGATGAGAAAGGCAAAGTATTCTTCTTGCAAATATATGCACAAAAACAAATAGTCAGTCCACTTAGGCATCGAACATCTGCTTTGCACTCCAAATCCCCACAATAGCATAGCACAGGACATCAAAATCCATTCTATTGTCCAGCGTAAATACAATGATAGCGGCGCTGAAGACAGAAGAGAAGGTTCTGATGGTGGCGGCAAAGGCGCGACTATGGTGGCTTGCTGCCCGGGGGTGCAGCAGCCTGTGTCTGCTGTTGATGGTAGAGGCAGAAATAGCTACCGCTGCTGCTCTGGGAAGATGGCAGTCTCATTGAGGGCCTTGAGGCTTACTGTTCTCGCTGTTGGTGGTGAAAGCGTCAAAGTCCGGGGGGGAAAGGGGGTGTTGTGGGGGAATAGAGATGGGAAGGGAAAGATCGGAAGGGGTTGTGTCAGATTTTTTTTTGTGTGTGTGTGTGTGTTTAGAGAGAGAGAGAGAGAGAGAGAGAGAGAGAGACGAGGGGACTATTGTAGCTTCTAAAAGAAGGGGTTTAAAAGCAAAAAACCTTCTCACATACTTTACTTTTCTCAGATTAAGATGTGTGGCTGAGATTTAGCCAAGTTAGCGACATAGGAGGGAGTTCCTCCTATGTGAGTTGTTTTCCCATTTTCTCATATATATATATATATATATATATATAATATTGGTTACTGAATTTGGTTCTGTATCATCACACATCGGCATAAACTTAGGGCAGGTTCATTCAGTTTCATAAATCATATTTTCATTTCTTTTTTCATTAATTATTTGCTTAATTTAGCTCTTTTTAATCATGATGGCATACATTATTTTGGTTCAACTGTCTTATGATTTCAAAATTTTTTCTTTGATTTATCAGGAAGAGTTTGATGCAACCCGGTGGTTGGACAGGTCACTCATCCGTCTATGTTCGCGGTTTGGTGATTATCGAAAAGATGATCCTTCCTCTTTTGTAATTAACCCGAATTTTTCTATATTCCCGCAATTCATGTTTAATCTACGAAGGTCACAATTCGTACAGGTATTATTCAACATTGTTTTACAAATTTCAACTCTCTGCATTTGCCATCTTTTTCTAATTCACTTTGTTACTGCAGGTTTTCAACAACAGTCCTGATGAAACTGCTTATTTCCGTATGTTGTTGAATCGGGAGAGCATAACTAATTCTGTTGTCATGATTCAGCCTTCACTACTTTCATATTCTTTTAATGCACCTCCATCTCCTGCACTATTGGATGTAGCATCCATAGCTGCAGATCGCATACTCTTGCTCGATGCATATTTCAGTGTTGTTATTTTTCATGGCATGACAATTGCTCAGTGGCGCAATATGGGTTACCAGAGTCAGCCAGAGCATCAGGTAACCTTGTTGCAATTATAATTTGCAAATTTATTTTGCTTAGGTGCTCTACTGATCAGCAATCTGTATGCCTCATGTCATATAATTATATCAATCAATGTGATGAATCTTATTTGCAAATTCATCTTTTTTAATCTTGCCCGATAATTCAAACTGTTAGTTTTACTCTTAGTTGCAGAAGTGGATTCTTGTAAATAAATAATGTTAGTCATATGTTGTTCCTTTTGAGGAAAAGTGACTTCTGTACTCATCTGATGTTTCCTGATGAAGATTGTGGGCATGACTTGAACAAGTCAGATCTCACATCACCTAAATAATGCATGAGTTGGTATAAAGACTTAACTATTCATCTACATTTAAACGAAGATTTGAAATATTTACTGAGCATGATACATATTATCTGGCTGTCGATGTCCAAAGCTGCCTGAAACTGATTTATATGAAGTTTTGAACAATACAAATCCCTAAAACTTGTAAACTTGGAACCAAAATATTTCCAGCCCCATTTCCATGTAGATGGGAAATAGAGGAGGAGAGATCTTGTACGTAGAACTGGAGGATCCGAAAGCTAAGGCAATTGGAAGTGGCCATAAGATTGATCTTAAACTGCTAATAAAGCTCACCTATTCACCACTATCCAATCAGAATACCTTGAGAAATGGAGGGCAGATGGCCCTTTTAGTAAACGGATGATTTAAATATGGGTCAAAGTGATTGAAATGTGAAATGAGTTTTTGGTCATTAATGAATTGATTGTCCGGATGAATAGGTCAAAGTGTTTGAGAGTGGAACGGGTTTTTGCTCATTTATGTGAGGCTAGTGGTAATGCTAATTATTTATTTAAATCATTATGATCATTTGTGATAGATAACTATTTTTTTCTATCATATTAAGTGCTTAAGAATTGAAATTTAGAGAGTTATTGTGGTGGATAAACTCCGTCACAAGCGAGTGGATGCTCTCGATCAGACCTGTTAAAGCACACAGAGAGAAGAGGCGTTTTAAGTTAGGAGCGTGTGGTGCCGGCCTAAGACCCTCGGACATGAGAATCAGTAAGTGGAAAGGAGGGAGGATCGAGCAGAGAGAAACTACCGATGTGTTGTGGTGGTGGACTGGCAAAAGAAAACTAACAGTGTGGTGTGGTATGTGCTCTGAGGATTAGGAAAGCGACCTTCTAATCCTCAGAGCAGATGCCATACCACACTGATAATTTCCCTCTGCCAGTCTACCACCACAGCACATCTGCAATCCCCCTCTAATCCTCCCTCCTTCCCACCAAGGTTCTAAATATCTGATACCGGGATCGTATCGAATGGGGGTTTTTCATATCGAAAATCAGATATCGAGTGAGATATCGGGGATACACACATATCGGGCATTCATATAGGACACTATATATAATGAAATATTGATAACTAAAAGTTGATTTAGTGTCATAGATATCATCTACTTAATAAAAATGATGTAATATACATGCAAAGACAGTAAAAAAAAACAGTGTACATTTGCACGTACTCGTGCAATAAATAAGTTTTTCTTTCATATCGGGCGATATTTCGGGCGATTTATCGCCCGATATCGAGCGATTTGCCGGCAGATATTTCAAATATCAGCCATTATTTTGTTGCAAATGATATGACGAACAATTTTACCATATTGTATCGACAACAGGCAAAAAAGGAGATATCAGCCGATATCTCGGCCGATATTTAAAACAAGGCTTCCCACCTACTGATTCTCACGCCCGAGGGTCTTAGGCGGCACCGCTTTGGTGCTCCTAACCTGAAAGACGTCTTCTCTCTGTGTGCTCTGATAGGTGTGATCGGGAGCGTCTAATCGCTTGTGGCGGAGTTTTATCCACCACAGTTATGTTCTTAACTTTTCTTTATCATAATTATGCTAATTAATAATCATTACTCACTTAACAATCCTGGAGGTAGGAATACCAATTTGAAATTATATTTAAAAATTATTATAACTAAACAAAATGCAATCAATTTGAAAAAAAATAAAATATATAATGAACACAAAATAGAATTAGCAAATCAGTAGTTAAGTAGCAGGAGTAGATTTAACAGATCTCTCATTTTTTTATTTTGCTATGAGATATGGGCCACTCGGAATTTTAAATGAAGAGTAGTTAAAACGATGAGAGGAAATTTAACCTGAATCGAACCCTATATTTTGCCACAAGATATGGGCTAATGAAAATTTTGAAAAAAAAGTGATAGGGAATAAAGTAGTGGCAGGCCGTCAACATGGTTCAAAGTCGCGGCCTCGGCCGCCGACTCGGCAGGCACTGAGACGGATCGGTCGTTGCGACTCTGATCAGTCTCGGGCGATACACAAAATGTTACATAAAAAGATTAAAAAATTCTGAGAAAATCACGACAAATCTTAAAAAAATTTGTAGACATCGTATCACATGTCTAAACATATCACCTAACACACTAAACATAAAGCAAAAATATAAATACACGCGTTGTCGGTAGAAAACATATTAAAATACATGCACAATATTGTAAATTGCACAAAATACATTCATAAATACATTCTAATATAGTCATTTTCACATTGAATTGCGATGAGGTACACAATTATGATCGTAATCATCTTCGCGATAAGTAGATAAATCAGTGCTAGTATTCATAGATTTCTCAAGTTGTGGCATGTAGTTATAACCATATCTTATATCATAATGTTAGTTTGATGTCAAGCTCAACCCTTGCATATGACCTCAACACTATAAGTCCCTCCATCAGCACTATTGTTGCCCCAATTATTGTCATCACCACCACTGCCATCATCGCCATCACCATCGTCACTATCATCTCCATCTTCACCATCATCACTATTAGAACTGGATAAACCCTCACAGCTTCACCATCATTATTATCATATGCTTTTGTTATACATTTACTTTCCTCGCTACGACGGATAACCTTCATTGAAGAGGAAGAACTTTGAAATGGCTTTTCCAATTTTTTTAACACTCTTCGATGAGAACATGCTTTTGATTGTTTTCTGTTTCGATGAGAACATGTAATGATTAATTCTTTAAAAATTAGAGAGATCTATTTAAAATTACTTAAATCAAATTATAAGTCTCATTATCTCATATTTTACTTAAATCAAACTAAATTAAATCATATCTAATTAAATTAAAAAAATCAGATCTATTTAAAAATAGATCATATCTAATTAAAATTAAAGTAAATTCTAAATCTATATCTTTAAACTAAATCATTTAAATCATCTACTTAAATTAAATCATTTAAATTAAATCATTTCTACTAAATCATTTCAACATACATAATTTCTACTTCAATTAAATTAAATTTAACTAAATTAATGATATATGAGATTAAGAGAGGAGACAGGGAGCTAAATGAAAACATTATTAAGAGAGATCTAGGGAGATAGAGAGAAATAGAGGGGGGATGAGAGAGATTTCTAGAGAGATAGAAATAGAGAAAGAGATAGAGACACCGAGAGAGGGGAAGATACAGTGAGGGAGGGAGATCGAAAGGGAGTGGGAGAGGAGAGAGAGAGAGGGGAGAGAGGGAGTCAGGTTGGGAGAGCGGGAGAGGAGAGAGACAGAGAGGGGAGAGAGGGAGGCAAACAGACTGAGGGAGAGGGAGAGGACAGAGAGATGGAGAGAGGGAGAGACAAAGATAGATCAGGAGGAGAAAGGGAGTATCGGTGAACGGCGAGGGCACGACGACGACGGCTTGGGTCCATATCTGGATCTGAGAGAGAGAGGTAAGTTCTTTTTTTTCTTTTCCCTTTTTTCTTTTCTTTATAACCCATGAATTCACGGGTGAACAGACGCCGATCGATTGACTCGGCTATGACTCAGAGTCAACTTGGCCGAATAGGCCGAGTCACTCCGAGTTGTACTGTGACTCTGCCAATTTGCCGATTTGACTGAGTTGACTCCGAGTCAGAGCCGAGTTGGTCGAAACTGAGTTGGATTTATCGATTCGAATCTCAGACTCGTCTCGTCACCCGCCGAGTCGGATACGACTCGGCCGACTTTTCGAACCGTGGCCGTCGATGAATTTGTGGTATTTCGTGGAGAATGTGTAGTCTAACCATAGTCATATAGTTTTTCTTCTTTTATTAAATTTAACTAATGAGCGATATTCAAAATTTATAATGATGCACAAGTTCTTTATGTATACCCATCAAGTAATGGGGTTATTAAATAACAGTGAGGGAAATTGCTATTGCAGAAAATCAAATTTCACATAGACAATGAGTCAGTAACCTGATTACCTGAAAAATTAATAGCTTCAAATGATGAAATAAAAAAACTAGAAGAAGGATGTCATTCCATTATTTAAGAATCATACTACTCGATCCAAGACATTAGTAAAGATCCTAATCACTAATAAACTTATCTTATCCTATGTAGATATAGGCTTGTGATTAGGGAACACCAGTCATATGTGAATATAAAGCTTTAATTGGATTTGAGATTAGTCGGATTGGAATTCTAAGAGATTAAGTTAGCTTAGACTTTGAGGTAGAGTTGTTGAGTGGTATTACTTTAACTAATTCTAAAACAGTTGAAAAGAAGTAGGAGAGTCAAAATGTTGAAAGAGAAATGTGGGCTGTTTGGATAGTAAACATTTACCAAAATAAACATGAGCTGATTGGTTTCAGGTTGAACAAATTGATCAGATCTTTTTCAAATATTCCAACAGGCTCTCGTTATATAAATATGAGTACATGCAATGTCTGTTCGATCAGTTTAAAAGAGACAGTAACATAAGTCTGAATCCGGAGATGGCAATTCTTGGCAAAGTTTTGATGAGTTTATAGTTTATTGTTCTAGACAGACTCTGATGGGTTCATATTTTTGTTGTTTTAATTTTAAAGTTAAATTTGGAATCCACCAATCCTGGACGGTTGCTTACAATGTGATTTTTGTAACAGAGAACATTTACCAAACTCTTTCTTAGTTGTTTTTTATTATTTTTATTTCTTCAATAGTTTGGTATTAATGTGGGTTTCTGCCTCTATACTTGAGGCAAATTTGCAAAGGTTTCATCATCTCGTCAAGGGTTTTATTTATTCTGTTTTTGTCTCCAGGCCTTTGCTCAGCTATTGCAAGCTCCACATGATGATGCACAAATGATCATCAAGGATCGATTCCCTGTCCCCAGATTAGTTGTGTGTGATCAACATGGTTCCCAGGTATATATTTTTGTCTTTCTTTGCCATCTTTTTTAACCTCCCATGCAATTTGATGTTTGCCTACTCTGAGGCTTAATTCAGGTCTAGTTGAGTCAGTAAATTTTTACTTCAGTGCAATCGACAATCTTTAACCTCTATAGGTTTTTTTGCACACTTAAAGACAGTTTATGTATTTTGCTGCTTATATTTAATTGAGGGGCTATATCAAATTTGTAAATTATATGGCTTAGTTTAGAAGCTGTCAAATTAATAGCTCTAGTTGTAGCGATTAAGCACTAGTTAGGATCTTACAGAAAATATATATTTCTGGACCAGCTCTCATTGTGGGAATTTTTTTGACCATTTTTGTTCACAAACATAATAGCTACAGTAATGCTGCAAGATTCCTATCCTTTAGGAAGATGATTGCTCGGTAAGCTGGATAGGAATCCTATCTTTAGGTATCCAATAGTGGATTGTTAGGGTCTATTTAAGGATATTATCATCTCATCTTTTGTTTCGTTTGTGATGAAATTGACAAAAGTGATATTGAATTTTGAGGTTCTTTTCTCTCTCTTGCTATTATTCTTCTTTTGTCTAGTCATGTTGCTTTGTATTTTAATCTGTTATGCCCTTTGATTAACATCATAATGTCTCCTATTTTATAAGCATTTTATGTTCAGGACAAACTCATCAAGTGAAAATCTCTAGATATTTTTTTTTTTTGGATAAGTTAAGAACTAAATGCCATTTGAAACAAGTTATTATTTTATCCATCTTCAGGGGCTTGCCAAAAGAAAAAACAAATATACATATCTGAAAATACTTCTCTCAAAACCAAAAGTTTAAACACACTAATAAACTAGCACAGCACTATATAATTCTCTTACAGGATTTAGTAATTCCTGTTAGAGCTGCAATTATAAGTGGTGATGGCACCTGATTTTGTTTAAAAGAAATTTTAGCTGTTATGGGTGTTTATATTTTTGCTTGGAGAATCAATAGATGCTTGTTGATGCACTCTACAGGCGAGATTTCTATTGGCAAAGTTGAACCCGTCATCTACATATAACTCAGCACATGAGGTGGCTCCAGGTTCAGATGTTATCTTCACAGACGACGTAAGCCTTCAAGTATTCTGCGAGCATCTTCAAAGGCTGGCTGTGCAATCATGAGGAGGGAGTTAACGTATAAAAGTCTTGTTTTAATTTGTTTTCCCTTTTCTTTTAGCTACAATTTAGGTTCAGATGGTGGTGATATTTTTAGAAGTGAGCTGTTTGAGTTAGTGTTGTGTCTCTCTCTCTCTCTCTTCCTCTTACCCTCCACATTTTCCCATATACCAAGCCAGCCAGTTCTTTGACAAATAAGGTAAGCGGTATTAGTTCTTTTTAATGTTTTCAAGGATTTCTTGTGGCTATCTTGTGGAACAAGTCATTGAATGTGGCTGGTTTGGTTTGCTGATGAGTTAGCTGGGAGGGAGATGGCTCTTCTGTCAGATGAATTAGATGGGTGTATTTGAATTAGATCAGTGTATTTGGAATCTAGAACAGAGTCGTGTTTTTGTTATTTTAACAGAGATTTGTACCCCATTTGTTTCTGTTTGTAGGGGTCAATACTTCAACAGATTCATGCATTGAACATTTTCCATTATATAGAGATGAAATTACTTGGATTTAGTGCTTCTTTTTTTGTGTTGTTGAACTTGTCTCCTCTCAGAAGGAAAATAATACCAAATCCTTGGGAAGGCATGCGTGCACTTTTTGTTTGGCTGGCAGGGGAGATGACTTTGCAGCTGGCAAGGTTAAATTTATACAGGATGTGAACCAAATCCAGCAGAGGTCAGTTTGTTTGGGTCTTGGGTTCAGGCTCTACTTGATTAGAGTAGAGCTCCTTGTACTGTTCAAATTTCAGAATCAAAACTAGGTTTTACTAAGACAGGCGTAGCCCCCATAGAAGAGAAGATGAGAGAACCGCCTGTGATGGTTTGGTTATGTGCAATGTAGATTTACAGATACGCTAGTCTGACGAGCAGAGCTTTTTCAACTACGGTAAGTTAAAGTGAAAATGTCTGCAATCAAGTTCGATATTGAGAAGTTTGATGGTGTCATCAATTTCAGCAGGTGGCATATTAGAATGAACGCTATCTTAACTCAGAGCGGGTTGAAGAAAGCACTACTCAGGAGGGAGAAAAAGTCTTAAGACATGAAGGAAGAAACTTGGTAGGAATTGGATGGGAAAGGCTTAACAGCTATTCAGCTTTACTTGACAGACAAGGTGTCGGATGAGTTTTTTATAGAGAAAACAACATCCTCGTTGTGGGAGCGACTTTAGGACCACTATCTGAAGAAGTCGTTGGCGAATCAGTTGATTCTAAAGCAACGTCTTTTTCTTCTCCGCATGTATGAAAGTACACCTATCAAGTCTCACATTGCAGAAGTTTTCTCTATTATCAATGATTTAGATAAGCTAGAGGTTAAAATAGAAGATGAGGATCAAGTACTTCTATTACTGTGTTCTTTACCTTCTTCATATAAGAGTCTTAGGGAAGTTATCATTTATGGAGGCAAATCAACTATCAAGGTCAAAGAGCATCTGCTCAATAAGGACAAAATTGACAACCAGTTAATGGGGAGTCTCATCGTGATGATTCCAGGCAAGTTCACTTTTCCAAAGAGAAGAGTAATAATGAAAGTTCCACATGTAACCCAAAATACAAGCATTTAGTGTGCAACTCGTGTCATAAGAAGGGGTACATTAAAGCTGATTGTTGGTCTCAAAGAAGAAACAACCGGATGATAATGTTGCTGAACTGGCTGAAGGGAACGAAGATAAATGTGACGTTCTATCTGTTATAGACAGATCGGTCGGTAACAAAGATAGATGGATTATTGACTCTATATGTTCACAACATATCAGTTCCAAAGGAAGATATTCTCCTCATACACTTTGGTTCGAAGGGGGAGGTCTTCATGGGGAATTCTGCTACAAGCAAAGTGATTGGTGAATGAACAATCTAGTTTCATTTTCATGATGGATGCATCACTACTCTTCAAGCGTTCGTCATGTTCCCAAATCAAGGTACAATCTCATTTCTCTTGGAACCCCGCATGGAGAAGGGTTTAGTTTCAGTTCTGAAGGTGATCTTATGGAAGTTTTCAAAGAAGCTCATGTGAAGTTTCAAGCCGAACGTGTCAACAATGTTTACATGTTGCGAAATTGGAGGTTACAGTTTATGGATTGCAGTTATCCTTGGCTTCAAGATCGAATGTTGTGGAACAATCAGAGACTACGATGGCTGCAAGATCAGATATTCATTTTTACCCCGAAAGAAGATTGGGAGTAGGCGGCGCCGGCGCACAACAAGAAAGTTCAGATCGTTACTCTTATGGTGGAGCAAATTCTCATAAATCTTGCGTGGATCAAGGAGATCGTTCAGTGATCAAGTTCAGGTCAGGCCTAAACTTATTCGACTTAATCAAGTTGTGAACCCTATGAGAGAGTTATGGAGAAGAGGAAGTGAGATGGAGATGAAGTCAAGATTTGTTCAATTGTGTATTGACGTGAGTACATGGAGCATGATGGCTATTCTCAGACTTGAACGTATTCAAGTCAAAGGAGAGATTGTTAAGATTATGACTGGAATACATTGTGAAAGTAGATGAAACTTCAGAGATTAAAGAACGGACACAAGAGCTGTGCACAATACTAGTCGACTTATACTTGGTTTAGTCGACTAATGATAGAAATTAGTCGACTTATACATTGGTATAGTCGACTGGTCTTGCAAATAGAGAGTAAGGGTCTCAGATTTTTGACAGATTAGTCGACTTATTCTCATATATAGTCGACTAATAGACATGATTAGTCGACTTATACGTTGGTATAGTCGACTAATATCGGGTATGGCTATTTTCTTTTCTAGATTTGTTTCTAATTTTGAGTTAGATTCGGCTTTCCTTTGTTCTGGGCGATGATTGTTTGTATTGGTGAAGTTTGTATAGGACTAAAAGAGTTCTTTGGTTTATAAATAAAGCTTTGGAGTTGGCCTTCAATGTATTCAATGAATTAGCAATTCGTAGAAGGTGTAATTCATAAAGTGAGAGATTTGTATGAGAAACTTTAACCATAAGAGTTCGCTGTTCTAGGCAACCATTAAAGAGCTTGTAATATTCTTAGCGAGAGGTGTAAGTGTTTCTTATTGTACTTCCACAAAGTTTAATAAAGTTTCTCCCTCTTCTCCTGTGGACGTACGCACGATCTGTTTGATCGGTGGAACCACGTTAAATTGTGTGTTGGTTTTCTAAACTTTAAAAAATCTTTTTCCTTCTCCTTTTCTTCTTATTGCTTATTGATCCTGTGTTGCTTCACAACAATTGGTATCAAAGCATACAAATTATTATCCCAACGTCTCTCGCATTTGCATGCACAAAAGAGTGCAATGCTATATGCAATGCGATGCATGCTAAATTTGTTTGCTGATAAAGTTGCATGCGGGAGAAGCTAAAAAGGCATTGGGTTCTATTTGAACAAAAATAATGGCATGTCATGCATATTAGAGATGCTGAAAGGGTCTTTTAGCACTAGGGTTCAATAATCAACAATAAAGGGAACAGTACTAGAGAGGTAAAAAAAAGCCATGGTGTTGGAAAAAAGGCACAAAGAGAAGAACAAATGCAAGAGACAAGATCCAACAGACATCAAATACAAGGAGGAGAAGAGGCACACAAGTCCCAATCCAGAGCCCAGGGGGAGCATAAGAAGAACTGAGTTCCTTGAATTGAGAGAGAGAGAGAGAGAGAGCCCACTACATCTGATACCTGATAAGATTCTATGTTCTTAATTTCTTCCTTTCTTGAGACAATTGGTTGAGCTATTAAATTAAGGCAAAAAAAGGAAGCTTATTCTCATCAGGACCCTTAATGTTTTTGTTTTTGTATGGGCCAACTGTCTCAGGAGAATTGACCAGTTCCTTTTCTCATGCATGCAAGCTCTATAAACTTAGTGATTAAAGACCATTAAGTGCTTCTCAGTGTGCATGACTTGTTTTCTTATTGAGTACATGCATATGGTTGAAAGAACATAATCAGGGACAAGGCACATCTAGTTGGCTTTTAGAATCAATGCCTTTTCCAGAAATATTATTAGAAACACTGTTTGTAAAATATTGTTGGATATTGGTATTTATGTTTGTTAAAGAATACTAATTACATTAGGGATAGAAATCTCCTTGTTATAAACCTGTAATGGCTAAATATATTCGGGTATTTCCCTCTTCAATAATATCAAAATTCAGTTCCTTCTTCAATTGATTAACAATGGTCGATATCAATATTATTCATACCAACTTGATATGATTGATGCAATATTAAATGAAACATCCGATAAACAATCGATATTGTCATTTCGATATTAAACCTACAACCGAAACTGGTATCGATACTGAAATTTCAAACCACGAGTAAAAGTTTAAAGTAAAGCTTGCAGGATTGTTATGTTCTTCAAATAAAAGTCCTTTAAATTGAGCTATCTTGCACACATTAGCTATATGTCTTTTGATTATTCCCGTGGAGTCACTCACTGTTGGTATCTCCATTTTCCAAGATGTTGCATACAGTCAAGGCAAGCAAAAGATGGCAAAAGGCAACAATCACAACAAGTTAGGTTTGCTGGCTGCAAAAGAGTGAACACTCTGTATATGAGTCTTTAGTTGAGATTAAGAAACATAAAGGATAAATTGAAACATAGTGGGTCAAGAACTTTCATCATATACTTATTTCTAGATAATTAAAGGGTTCAAGAAAGAATATATACACATCTTTATGATGCTTCTCCTTTTCCCTTAATTTTGTAGTGTGCTTTGAATTTATTCCTAAAATAATTCTTGTTAATTAAGATAAGAGGATATATATTGTCTCATACTAGATGATTTCTTGTGATGCCAAAGTTATTGGGATCATCAAGTGGAAAGATAGAGATGCCACCTCAAAAAGGTCCATGAGAACCAACATTACCTTTGTGTGCATGTTATGTCTGTGAGAGGCCTAGATATGTACATAGTGGCTGCCAAAAATGGGAGCTCCATTACATTGATGAAAGCAGTGCTTCACATGATTTAAGACTCTATTTGATTAGAGAGTGTTAGACTTGTTATGCTTTTAAAGTCTAATTTAATTTGGGTCTAATCAAGTCAATTGGATATGTGCACTCGCCCGCTTAACCTATGTTGTTTGACCCAATAAAAAATTGATCTAGCCTAAATAGTTTGGGTCTATATACATTTTCAATTACACTTAGCTATCAATGTATTTAAATTAAAATGTGGGACTCATCTACACGTGTGGAACTCGTGTTATAAATCAAGGGCCTAGATCTATGATGAGTTGAACTTGTTGCGAGATATGAATAATTAAATGTGAATCTTTGATTTAAATTACGGCGAGATCCGTTGATAGAATCAATTGGATAATGGTTGGAGTTGTTCTCCTTCCATTGGGGATGAACGTGGTATATTCACATGTTCAATTCCAACTTCAAATGAATGAGATATTCAAGTTTAAAGTTTGTCTAATTCAAAAACCAAAAAGGGACTAAAGGTAGCTAAAAGCATTTAGTCCCACATTAGTCATGAGATGAAAGTTTGAAGTGTTTAAATAGAGAAAAATGGGAACAAAGGGTGTGCCCTTTGGGTACTTAGAGTTTTCGCGCCCTATTAGGGAGAAACCATGCCCACACACGCGCGTCGGCGCCAGAGCCGGGCTCAGGTTCGGTACCCGATTCGGCTTTTTTTGAACCGGGTCTCACGGGTATGGGTTACAGTGGATCTCATCCGCTCTGCCATCCGGATTCGAAACGCCGCAACGGTTGATAGGAAACCGCCTTGAACCGTTACAACGGTTGGGCGGTTTCTGTCTGAAACGAACCGTTGCAACGGTTCAGACTGAACCGTTGCAACTGTTCGGATGGATTTGCCCCTCCCAGAGCGCTATAAATAGCGCTCATTTTCTCTCATTTCAACACAGAGCAACACACAAAAAAAACAGATAAGAAGAACAAGTTTCTTCTTCTGCATTCTGAAGTGACTTCCAACAGGAAGTGGAAACTCTGCAACTCAGATTCTGAAGTGACTTCCAATAGAAAGTGAAAATTCTACAATTCGGATTTCGAAGTGACTTCCAACAGATTCTGAAAATTCTTTCTGAAAAGAAAGCTCAGGAAATTCAACAGATTCTTTAATTGTTGTCTGAATCTATGACTTCCAAAGAAGAATATTCTTCTATCTTTCTCCTTTCTCTACAGTGGGTGTTCCTCCAAAGTAAAGACAAATATTCTTCTTGAAATTTGTCTTGGTCCTGCTGCTTTGATAATCCTATGAAGGTACTGGTTAATTACGATTTGATCGTACGATGATTTTGTAGTGCTATCCAAATACCGTGAAGGAGTGTTGTATTTTGGGAGACTAGCATCCAGTAACCTGTTAGCACCGTAGCGGGAGATGTAATTGTCTTAAGGAGATTCGCTATAAGCGTATCTCATTCCAAGTATTATATAAGTGAATTAATTTTCTTTATACAGGGGTTATACTGATATTCAATATGTTAAGACTGATTTATACCAGTCTAATTGGTGTTTAACCAAGTAAGGTAATTGAAAGGTGGTTATATAATTAAGGAATGTTCTATTGAACGGAAAACCTCCCACCTGATATTCACCGACCTGACCAATTAGATCGGTGATATTGATTAGTTGTCAGATTGATTCTAAAACTAACAATCTTAAGACAATTACTATTGAAGTTACTTACTTCTGTTCTTTTTGAAATTACAGAAAATGTCTGAGACTAATCAAGACAGCTCAAGTAAGGCACCAAACATGCAGATCCAAACTTTGATGCCTGCTCCACTTCCTAAATCGAAGTCGGAGAAGTCAGGAAAATTCGATGGCACAGAATTCAAAAGGTGGCAACAAAATATGCTCTTCTACTTGACCACTCTACATTTGGTCAAATTCCTGCAAGAGGATCCACAAGAACCCGGAACTGATCGGGACTCAGTCCTTGCAGTCGATGCATGGACTCAAGGTGACTTCCTTTGTCGAAACTATATTTTTAATGGACTGGATGACTCTCTTTATAATGTCTACAGTCTAATCACAACGGCAAAAAAGTTATGGGCCAGTCTTGATAAAAAGTACAAGACTGAGGATACCGGTATCAAGAAGTTCATCGTAGGACGATTTCTGGAGTATAAGATGGTGGACAACAAGACTGTAATCAGTCAGGTGCAAGAGTTCCAACTTATCTTGCACGAGATAGAGGCTGAAGGTATGAATCTACCTGAAACTTTCAGGTTCCTACTATTGTGGAAAAACTCTCACATGCGTGGAGAGATTTTAAGAACTACCTGAAGCACAAGCGTAAGGAGCTGAAGTTGGAAGATCTCATTGTGATGCTTCAAATTGAAGAGGACAACTTAAAGTCCGAGAAAAGGAGCAGTAAGAACTCCTATGAAGTCAAGGCCAATGTGATCGAAGACTCAAAAGGGAAAGCGTCTACTTCCAAAGGCTTAAAGCGGAAGAAGACTACCCAAGGGTATAAAAGTAAGGTCCAAGAAGACAAGAACATGCGCTTCAAGGGAACTTGCTACATCTGCAATAAAGAGGGGCATAAGGCGAATTAATATCGCAGTCGTCTCAAAAAGAATAAGAAGAACCATCCACAGACAAACCTGACCGACCATGCGTCGCTAAGTCTTTTAGCTGTGGTGTCAGAAGTGAATCTGACGACCAACAATAAGGATTGGTGGGTAGACACTGGGGCTACTGGCACATCTGCTCTGAGAAATTATTATTCTCTGAATATCAAAAACTAAAATAAGATGAGCAACTCTTCATGGGAAACTCAGCTGTCTTCAAGGTTGAGGGAAAAGGAAAGGTCATCCTGAAGTGGATATTTAGGAAAGAGCTTACTCTGAACGATGTGCTACATGTTCTAGATATCTGCAAGAATCTGATCTCTGGATCAATACTTAGTAAGAAAGGATTTAGAATGATTTTTGAATTAGATCAATTTGTACTTACTAAGGGTGGGATGTATGTCGGAAAGGGTTATCTTGTTGATGGTCCTTTTAAAGCCAATGTTGCAGTGGTGGACAAAAAGTCTATGTATTTGTATCCTAAGCTTATAAATAAAGAAAAATTTTCAGTTTATTTGCTTGAGTCTCCTATTTTATGGCACGCTAGATTAGGGAATGTAAATTACAAGTCTTTAAAAAACTTGTCTAATCAAGGATATATTCCTAAACTAAACTTAGAAAAAATTTACAAGTGTGAGATTTGTGTTGAGGCTAAGTTCGCGAAAAATTCATTTCACTCAATTGATCGAAATGCAGAACTTTTAGAGTTAATTCATAGTGATCTGTGTGACTTACAATTTACGCCAACTAGAGGCGGGAAAAAATATTTTATTACTTTTATTGATGACTGTACAAGATACTGTTATGTGTATCTTCTAAACAGTAAGGATGATGCAATGAATATGTTTATAACATATAAAGCCGAAGTTGAGAAACAACTCAACAAGAATATCAATATTCTAAAATCCGATCGAGGCGGAGAATATGAATCAAATAATTTTAGTGAGTTATGTGCTAAATATGATATAATTCATCAAACTACAGCACCATATACTCCTCAGTAAAATGGAATTGATGAATGGAAGCACAGAATTTTGAAGGAGATGGTCAATTCCATGCTCGTAAGTTCTGGAGCTCCGTAAAACTTGTGGGAGAAGCTCTGTTAACTGTAAATTATATTCTAAATAGAGCACCCCACAAGAAACTTGGTCTTATACCATTTGAGTTATGGCATGGACGGACACCTTCCTACCATTACCTCAAAATGTGGGGGTGCCTTGCAAAGGTACTAGCACCATTACCTAAAAAGACTAAGTTGGGAGTAAGAACTATGGACTGCATATTCATAGACTATACTTTGAATAGTAGTGCCTACAGATTTCTAGTTCATAAATCAGAAATACCAGATATTCATGTAAACATGATTATCGAATCTAGAGATGCTGTGTTCTTTGAAGACATCTTTCCATACAAACGGGAAACAGATAAGACTTCTGGGAAAAGAATACATGAGATGGTGTTCAGGGACGAAAGCCCTGAGGAACCGATTGTTAATGCGGAAATTAAACTAAGAAGAAGTCAGAGATTTAGAATCTTAAAATATTTTGTTCCAGATTTCATAGCATACGCTATTGAAAGTGAGCCTCAAATATTTAAAGAGGCTATGTCTACCCCAAAAGTACAAATGTGAAAATAAGCTATAAATAGCGAAATAGAATCCATACTAAGTAATCATACTTGAGAATTGATAAACTTATCTCCTGGTGGTAAACCAATTGGGTGTAAGTGGATTTTCAAAAGAAAATTAAAACCCGATAGATCTATCGATAAGTACAAGACTAGATTAGTAGCCAAGGGCTATCGACAAAAGGAAGGACTTGACTACTTTGATACTTATTCACCAGTAACAAGAATAACCTCCATTCGGATGGTGATTGCAATTGCAGTATTGTATAATTTAGATATCCATCAAATGGATGTCAAGACTGTATTCTTAAACGGTGAATTAAATGAAGAATTATATATGGAGTAACCTGAAGGATTTATAGTCAAGGCCAAGAACACAAAGTATATAAATTGGTAAAATCCTTATACGATCTAAAGCAGGCTCTAAAACAATGGCATGAGAAATTTGATAGTGTCATGATCAAAGATAGATTCATTATCAATGAATGCGACAAGTGTGTTTACACTAAAATATTGAAAATGCATGTATCATTGTTTGTCTTTATGTAGACGACATGGTTATACTTGGGACTAATATTGAAATTATTAAATCCACTAAAAGAATATTATTCAACAGTTTTGATATGAAGGATCTAGGGGTTGCTGATGTAATTTTAGGAATTAAAATCATAATAGCACCAGATGGAATCAGTCTATCTCAATCTCACTACGTGGATAAGATGATAGAAAGATTCAAGGATCATAGTATAAAGGAAAATACAAATCCTTTTCTCCCATTCATCCACCTTCGTAAGAATATAAGAACTGGAGTACGCCAGTTAGAGTATTCTCAGATTATCGAAAGTCTAATGTATTTAATGAATTGCACTAAATCCGATATTGCTTACGCTGTAAGCAAGTTAAGCAGATACACTAGTAACCCTAGTGATGATCATTGGACTACTCTACTATGAGTATTAGGTTACGTATCACATACGAAAGAATATGCCTTGAGATATGGACAGTATCCGTTTATACTTGAAGGATACAATGATGCTAATTGGATTGAAGATTTTGAGGAATTAAAATCAACTAGCGGATACATATTTACTTTAGGAGGAGCAGCGGTATTTTAAAATCTTTCAAACAAATATGTATTGCTCGTTCCACTATGGAATCAGAATCATAGCCTTAGATAAGGCCGAAGAAGAAGCAGAATGGCTTCGACAATTTTTGAAAGATATACCATTATAGTAAAAGTCAGTGCCCACTATATGCATACACTGCGATAATCAAGTAGCTATATCTAGGGCACAAAATTTTATATATAAAGGTAAGTCTAAACATATTCGTCGTAGACATAATACGTTAAGCAGTTGCTCTCAAATAAATTATCTCTATTGACTTTGTCTCGTCAAAAGATAATTTAGCAGATCCGCTTACCAAAGGTTTAAGTGGAGAGCATATAAACTGCGCATCGAGGGGAATGGGTTTAAAAGCCTAACCTTACCGAGTCAGCTTAATAAAAATCTCACTTAGCGACTGGAGATCCCACGGACTAAGTTCAAGAGGAAAAACTAGTTATGATTGACTCAGCAAGTAAGCACTTAGGATTAGGAGCTTGACTCCAATCCATTCCTAAGGTGCACACAAGTGCTTTTTTACAAGTGGATTAAGGATAAGCTTAACGCTTTTAATGATGCCTATATCTTATTATTAAACAAGTGGAGTAGAGTGGACTACTCTTAATAGGACGGTCACCTATGTGAGTATAGAGCTGGGTCAGCTCTTTGAGAATTTCTATGGAGGCTGTTATTTCCTAAAGATACTATCTGAAATTAAGAATGTCCAGGGTCAAAATGGACACAACTGAGAATCAAAATTGGTTTGAAAAGTTACTGTGTGAAGCTTGTTGACTCAGCTTACACTAATGGCTAACAGTTCAAGACCTAGTTCACTGATTAGCCAGTAAGTCCGATAAACTTTTCGCTATGGAAAGTTCAAGACCTAGTTCACCTATCCTGATACAGTTTCTTTTCTAAAGTATTTTTCACTATAGAGTCAGTCTCTTTATGTGTCAATTCTTTGAATCTCCATTCATTGTGGGGGATTGTTGGGAAATATGAAGAATTAAATGTGAATCTTTGAGTTGAATTACGGCGAGATCCATTGATAGAATCAATTGGATAATGGTTGAAGTATATTCTCCTTCCATTGGGGATGAACTTGGTATATTCACATTTTCAATTCCGACTTAGAATGAAAGAGATATTCAAGTCTAAAATTTGCCTAATTTAAAAGCCAAAAGGGGACTAAAGGTAGCTAAAAGTATTTAGTCCCACATTGGTCATGGGATGGAAGTTTAAAGTATTTAAATAGAGAAAAATGGGAACAAAGGGTGTGCTCTTTGGGTACTTGGAGTTTTCGCGCGCGATTAGGGGGAAACCATGCCCGCGCGCTCGCGCACCGCCCCTGGCGGCGGCCGGTCGGCTGGAGCCGAGCCGGGCCGGGCTCGGTCTCGGGCTCTGGCTCGGGTTCCCAGTCCGATTTTTTTTGAACCGGGTCTCACGGATATGGGTTACAGTGGATCTCATCTGCTCCACCATCCGGATCCGAAATGTCGCAACAGTTACAGGAAATCACCGCAAACCGTTACAATGTGTGATTGTTATACATATTTGCATATTTTACCACTTCCATACCATGCATATTGTATATAAAAATGTGATTTTTAATCCTTTTCTCTCTATTTTTGCAGGTCCACAACTTAAAAGAGAAAAAACCCAAAATCTCTTTAAATTAGCAATAATTAAAGAGATTAATTCCAAGCCCAAAAGAGAGCCCAAGTTTAAACCCAGGATCCAGAGAATTCTACGCGCCAGCTCAAGACTCTAGAAGGCCACGTGGATAACAACCTCGTAACAAACTCGTACCAGAAAGTTGTTACCCAACAACTTCAGTTGAGCCGCAAAATCCGGGATTTTCCCGCAATT
The DNA here is from genome assembly GCA_038442645.1 of Agave tequilana. Taxonomy (NCBI): domain Eukaryota; kingdom Viridiplantae; phylum Streptophyta; class Magnoliopsida; order Asparagales; family Asparagaceae; genus Agave; species Agave tequilana. The sequence goes on from JAVJIF010001413.1 coordinate 208,563, forward strand.
TGCGGCAGTTACAGGTCTGTTGGATCCCGGATTTTGCGCCAACGGCCAGGGCTCTAGATCCTTCTCACTGAGGGCTATAAATAGAGGACCAGGGTCTGCATGAAAAAACAGAGAAGAAAGAGGAGAGAACTAGGGAAACTCTTGTATTTTGTTTTAGTCTTCTCCTAGGTTTTAGTCTCCATCTTCTTCCTCCTAGAGATTTTGTCAAAGAGAGAGAGTGAGTGCTGTTGAAAGCTTGTAATCAAGGAGGTGACATCACTTGTAACAAGGGTTAATCAAAGCTTCGTCTTCTCTTTGCAAGTTCTAGTACGTTTTACTTTGCATTGCTTTACTTACTTTGCTTTCTTGCATTTTCATTGCTTTATTTCTCTTTGCTTTACATCATGAAGTGTTGCTTTGTTACTTGTGTAATGGATAGCTAAATTTCTATTGCATGGCTAGCTAACAACTTACATAGCTAACTTCTATCTCTTTGAATGATTGCTTATCTTCATACTTGCATTGTGAGAATTTCTTTTACTTACCAAGGAAGTAGAGTTGCTTTCCCTTGGTAAATGCTTGTTCAAACTCCATATGACTCATGTGTGCCTCATTTAGAGCCTTGTCTAGAACAAGAGCCTTGATGGAACATGGAGATGGATCACCAAACATGTGCTACTTGTAGAACTTCTTTACTTCAAGATAATTTGTTGTTATGTCTTGAATGTTCAAATGAATGTTGATTCTTCTAACTTAGCATCCCTTGAGTAGTTCATCATTGAAAATCTATCTAGAGAGCCAATGAATCAATATGAGGCTTCAAGCTAAGAACAAGAGAACACTCATCTTCAAAATGGTAAAGTACTTGAACAAACAAGTAAAGTAATCTCTATTGTCAATGAATCAACATGAGGCAATCAAGCATCACCATTGAGTATAGTAAGTTAGCGAAGTAAAGTTAGCTAGCCATGTACTTTCTCATCTAAAGTCTTCCAAACATTTTCTTTACTAGCTTCTTTTCTCTTAGTAAAACACTTTACTAAAGTTCTTTTGATTTCTTTTCCATCATGCACAAATCAACCACTTCTTCTATTTTCTTTTCAATGTTTCTTGCATTTGTGTAAATAACAAAGAAGAATCTTCGTTTTCATTTCTTCACTCCGAACCGTAAAACTTCCAACGTGAGCTCTCCTCGAGGATCGACCCGGTATAGCCATTGCTATAGCGGAGATTGGAAAGGATATATTAACCATCTTAAATACATTGTGAAGTGATCCAAGCACCGAGGTTGACTCTAAACTTTTCCTCTTTCATTGAATATTTGTGCAATAACTTCACACTATCCTTCCCCAATCAAATTTTTTCGCGCCGTTGCCGGGGAGAGCAACGGTTTTTGATTTCAAGTGAAGAACTAAACAAATCTTCTTCTCTGTTGCAGATTACAGGTTGAAGAAACAGGAAAATTTGTATTGCAGAAACATATAAGTAGACCTGGGCCTCTGCTCTCGAAAGCAGAGACCAGGATTCCTCTGAATTGCCGCAAATTCTGGTTTTTTGTCGCAGAATTGCGGCAAGGAGGAGTTGACTACTGACCACTTTTCTGCAGGGCTTGCTTCTCTGCAAAATACAGCTGCTGCAATACATAAATCTTGTATGCTTCACCTTATATCTGCTAATCAACAGTAAAAAATTTTGTTGCAAAGTTAAAAAAATTCTTTAGACATTTGCATTCTAGGCACGTGTCTTTCAATTCCTTTACATTTACTGTTGAAGAGTGCTGGGCAAGGTACGTAAGCATAGCATATAGACTAGGACTCACTCTTTGTTTGATTTAATTAAGCTTTGAGTGAACCTTGTTTGTTATATCGTACACTTGTACAAATCAACTTTAAGGGCATTACCCATAAAAAAGATAAGGTGGAGATTTTATCACCCTTTCCTTAGCCCACAAATCATTTTCCCAAGCACTCACAATCCTAAGCTTCTAAATAAAATTGCTAGACGCTGGCCCTAGGGACATCCGGACTCACTTAGGAGATTATCCTAAGGGGAAAAGTGTTGGAAATTGACTTTTGTAAAATCAGTGTCTAGGAAAGGGGTTGAGGGCCGAAAGCCCGAAGGTTGCTGGTTACTTAATTAAGGAACGTCTCTGACGGAAAACCTCCCACCAACCTTGACCTTCCCTGGCTGATTTGCTTATAGTCAAAGTCTACACCAAACCTCCTGTGGACGATCTAAAGTTAGGAGTCGTCTAGGTCCAGGAAACCTAGAAAGCTTGGATTGATTTTTCTTTTTTCTTGTTTGTTATTTTTCATTTTTCGCCTGTGTGATCGGTGCACGTTGATTGTGTAATTGTATGCAAGAGTGGTATCGAGATCCGAATTCTGCTAGGCTTGTGAGAGTTTCTACATTAGCACATATACCTCCACTCGACACAATTCCAGTCATGACCAATAACGTTTCGTTGCAAGACAAGTTCTATCCTATTCGCACATCACTTCCATCTTGCATTCTCCTCCCAAACACAAATGGAAGTAACTTTGAGTTAAGTCCCAGTTCATAAACACACTTCCACGATTCCATGGCCTTGAATCTGAGGATGCGTACTTCTTCATCCGAGAGTTTGAAGAAGTATGCCTTATGATGAGAATTTCCCAGTTAACCGAAGATGCTGTCAGACTTAGGTTTATATCTTTTGCACTTAAGGATATTGCTAAGAAGTGGCTTTATAATCTCCCAGTCAGCTCAATTTCTTCTTGGGATGATTTCGTTAAGATCTTTCTTAAAAAGTTTTATCCGATCCATAAGACAGCCATTATGAGGAAGAATATAATGCAATTCAAACAAGAAGCAAATGAACCATTTTGGAAGTACTTTGAGCGCTTCAAAGACCTAGTAGCCCTGTGTCCCCATCACGGTATAGAAAAATGGCGCCAGTGCCAGATTATCTATGATGGGCTTGATTATCAGACTAAGACGCTCCTTGAAACTATGTGTCAAGGAGAATTCTTAAAGAAGGATGAAGATCAGGGTGGGATCTTTTTGAAGCCCTAGCTGAAAAGACAGTCCAGTGGGAGTCATGTACTGAGAAACCCACACACACAACTTCCAGAACTGGTTTACACTCCATAGAATCCTCGATAGCTGCAGAAGCTAAAATTACACAATTGATGAAGAGGATTGAGTTGCTAGAGTCCAGGGAAAATTCTGCTGTTAATCAGGTCACCCAACACCTGTGTTAATCCGGGTTGTACCACTGCCATGATCTGAATCATCTGTTTGAGGAGTGTCCAGTTTATCAAACTCAAATGTTTCAGGAGAGTACGAATGCCGCGTACACCAGACCCACTTACAATCCTTACTCCAAGACTTACAATCCGGGATGGCGAAACCATCCTAATTTTTCTTGGAGTCAGTCTGGTCCTGAGCAGCCGAGACAACCATTTTCACAACAATACCCTGCTCAGTCTTATCCACCGACTTACCACCAGAACCCACCAAATATCCATTCATACCAGAGTCCACCAAGATTCCAGTCATCATCAAAATCCTGCGCCTTACCAAGCAAATTTTCAGCCCCAGTATCAACATCATCCACCACCCAATCCTTCAGATAAGAGAATTTCTAATTTGGAGAAAATGATAGAGACCTTATCTAAGACCCAAGCTTCAATGATGAACAATCAGCAGCAGGACATGAACAAATTGCAAATCCAAATAGGGCAGTTGGCTAATTCTCTGGCTGAAAGACAAAAAGGAATGTTACCTAGCCAACCAGTGCCCAATCCCAAAACTCATTTTCCCCTGCACGAAGTTGAAGACTTGGGCCCCAGCCAATGCCAAGCTATTCAAATCCTTAGATCTGGGAAACATGTAGATAATAAGGTTTCAAATCAGTCTCCCAAATCTGTGTCAAAACCACCACTTTCTGTTCTAATTCAACCCATGCAAGATAGTCCTTCTTCAAGCACACAACCATCCACTTCCCATTCTAAAGGAAAAGAGAAAGTTGATGAGCAAACATACGAGCCTGTTGTCCCATTCCCAATAGGCTCACAAATCATAAGATGAATGCTCACATGGAGAAGATAAGAGAGATATTCAACTAAGTTCAAATCAATGTCCCTCTCCTTGATGCTATTCAATAAGTCCCATCCTACGCCAAGTTTCTAAAAGAAATGTATACCAAAAAGAGAAAAGCAAATGTCCCTAAAAAAGTCTTCTTGGCTTCCAACATAAGTGAACTGCTCAATGGTCCAATCCCTGTGAAATACAAAGATCCAGGGAGCCCAACCATTTCTTGCATCATAGGGCAGACCACCATAATAGGGCTTTGCTAGACTTGGGCGCGAGCATCAATCTTCTCCCATTTTCCGTGTATCAGCAGTTAGGGTTAGGCAACCTTCGTCCAACCCAAATGACGATACAGTTGGCTGACCGCTCTGTAAAGATTCCAAGGGGGAGATTACAGATGTGTTAATACGGGTCGGGGAATTCATTTACCCCGTAGACTTTGTTGTTCTTGAAACACAACCCGTACAAAATCACAGAGCACAGACACCTGTCATTCTCGGACGACCTTTCTTAGCCACCGCAAATGCGATCATCAACTGTAGAAATGGATCGATGCAGCTAACTTTTGGAGATATGACAAAAGAGTAATGTTTTCCATCTGGGAAAGCAGCCAAGGGATTTGGACAATGACTCTTTCGAAGTAAACTTGATAGAGGGATTAACTAGTGAACATGTTGAGGAGATGGAGTATGAGTCTGAAGAGGAATTTGAGTTGGAGTCTGATGACTTCAACCTTGATCAGATTGTTGAATCAAATGTTGAAAGGACCACTAATTCCATCCCTATTCTTCCCTTGCACCATGAACACCGTGATAGATCCTGTCCCTTCTGCTAGCTTAAGGTTCTTCCCGACCATCTCAAGTACAAATACTTGGATGAGAATGAATCCTTTCCTGTAATAATTGCATCCAATCTCACTGAACAACAAGAGGAGGATCTCCTTTCTGTGTTAAGGAAAAAGAGAAGCCATTGGTTGGACCATGGCTGATATCAGGAGATTAGTCCTTCCATTGTTCAACATAGGATTCATTTGACGGAAGATGCCAAGCCTAAACGAGACCCACAACGTAGACTTAACCCAATCATGCAAGAAGCTGTTAGATCTGAGATTTTGAAACTATTAGACAATGGGATTATCTATCCCATATCCGATAGTCAATAGGTAAGTCCAGTTCACGCTGTGCCTAAGAAAGCTGGATTTACTGTGGTGGAAAATGAGAATAAAGAATTGATACGAACACGTCTTCCAACGAAGATTCGAGTTTGTATTGATTACAGGAAACTGAACACTGCCACACGTAAAGACCACTTTCCACTTCCTTTCATTGATCAAATGCTGGAGAGATTGGCGGGACACGAGTATTACTGTTTCCTGGATGGATATTCAGGATATAATCAAATCCCGATCGCTCCAGAGGACCAAGATAAGACTACCTTCACCTGTCCTTTTGGAACATTTGCTTACCGAAGGATGCCCTTCGGTTTATGCAATGCTCCTGCAACGTTTCAACGTTGCATGTTGAGTCTTTTTTCGGACATGGTGGAGAAATTTTTAGAAATTTTCATGGATGATTTTTCGATTTATGGGGATTCCTTTGAGCAATGCTTGTACCATTTGAAGTTAGTGTTACAACGCTGTATGGAGAAAAATTTAACACTTAATTGGGAAAGTGTCACTTTATGGTCAAGCAAGGAATCGTACTTGGGCACAAGGTATCACGTATGAGAATTGAGGTGGACAAGTCTAAAGTGGAAGTCATAACAAAGCTCACTGAACCAACATGCTTAAAGGACATTAGATCATTCTTAGGGCACGCCGGCTTCTATAAGAGATTTATTCAAGGGTTTAGCAACATTGCAAGACCCTTGACAAATCTCTTAGGAAAGGATGTACCCTTTATATTTGATGAGGAATGTAAAAATCGTGGAAGGAGCTTAAGAATAGACTTGTCTCAGCACCGATCATCTCTGCACCAGATTGGACCAAGCCTTTTGAGATTATGTGTGATGCCTCTGACTTTGCTATAGGCGCCGTTTTAGGACAGCGTATTGATAATAGGCAACACGTAATCTATTATGCTAGCAGAACGCTGAATGATGCCCAACTCAATTATACAACTACTGAAAAGGAATTTTTAGCGGTTGTCTTTTTTTGAGAAGTTTCGCCAATATCTGCTAGGGTTCAGGACAATTATTTTTACTGATCACTCCGCCCTAAAGTACTTAATGCAAAAGAAAGATGCTAAGGCAAGACTTATTCGATGGATACTTCTTTTGTAAGAGTTTGATTTGGAGATTAAAGACAAAAAGGGCGTTGAAAACGTGGTAGCTGATCATTTGTCAAGAATCCCAAATGCACCTGAAGAGAGAATACCGATTAATGATGATTTTCCTGACGAGCATATTTTTGAGATGTGTGGAGAGCCCTGGTATGCTGACATAGTGAATTACCTTGCTACCAGGCAAATACCTTTTCATTGGTCAGGCCAGGAAAAACACCGTTTCATGCGTCAAATGCGGTTCTTCTTTTGGGATGAACCGTATTTATTCAAATATTGTCCTGACCAAATCATACGTAGGTGCTTTCCTGAGGATGAACATCAGAGTGTTTTGACATTTTGTCACAAGCTAGCTTGCGGTGGACATTTTGGTCCACGGAAAACTGCTGAGAAAGTGCTTCAGAGTGGATTCTACTGGCCCACTCTCTTTAAGGATGCATATACTTTTTGCAAGCTATGTGATAAGTGTCAAATGACGGGTCGTATCACACAGAGAGATATGATGCCCCTCACACCCATCTTGGAAGTCGAAAATTTTGACTTATGGGGCATCGACTTTATGGGACCCTTTCCTCTGTCCTATGGTAACCAATACATATTGGTAGCCGTAGATTATGTTTCCAAATGGGCTGAAGTAATTCCAACAAGGACAAATGACAACCATGTTGTTATCAAGTTTTTACGAGAAAACATCATCTCTCGCTTCGGAGCCCCCCGTGCGATAATAAGCGACAATGGGAGTCATTTTTGCAATAGGGCTTTTGAAGCCTTGATGCGTAAATACTCTATTACTCACAAATTATCCACGGCTTACCATCCTCAAACCAATGAGCAAGTTGAAGTCACGAATAGACAAATAAAACTCATCTTGGAGAAAACTGTAGGACAGAACCGTTAGGATTGGTCCATCAAACTCACTGATGCCTTATGGGCATACAGGACCGCTTACAAGACTGTCCTCGGTATGTCTCCATATCGAGTTGTATTTGGAAAACCTTGTCACTTGCCTGTTGAATTAGAACACCGAGCAATGTGGGCTTTAAAGCAGCTAAACTTGGATTTGGATAAAGCCGGTGCTTTAAGGAAGTTGCAGATATCCGAGCTTGAAGAGTTAAGAAACGAAGCATATGACAATGCTCGGATCACGAAACACAGAACCAAGCTTTTTCACGATAAATCCATTCACCGGAAAATTTTTGTCGTAGGACAAAAGGTTCTGTTGTATAATTCCCGACTCCACCTTTTTCCTGGTAAATTGAGAACCAGGTGGTCGGGCCATTCATTGTTCAAAATGTCTTCTCACATGGTGCGATTGAGATTCTTGACCCGAATAATGGCAACAAATTCACTGTGAACGATCAACGTTTAAAGCCATTCCTTACCACCGATTCCGTGTCACACGAAGTTCATGAATTGGGTCTTTTTGACCCAGTTTATCTGTGACCATTCCATCTGTATAGTTTCCCTAGTTTTTCCCTGCATATCATTTTGGGACCATTTTTTGTAAATAAAATTTTGTAAATATAAAAAAATAAAAATAAAAAAATAATAATACTAAGAGACTTTTCCTAGGACTTTACCTCTTTTCCTAGGGTCATCTTCATTTTCCAATTCTTTACCCTAGATTTGTAAATATACTTTTGACCTAGGGCTAAATTTGAAATTTCATTCTACCTACCCCTATAAATACTCTCTTCACCTACCCTTCCTCCCTCAAACGAACAAATCCTCTCAGATCTAAACTCCTTCTTCCCGAGCCGACCTCTGCCAAATTTTCCCTTCACCTAGAACCTCCTTTTTGTCGCAATTTTCCATCTTCAGCCGCAGATCCACCGCACTCCGGCCACTTCTAGCGCCCAGAAAATTTCTGGCCGGTTGATTTATTCTTCTGGTAGCAGATCCAGAGCCATTCTTCTAGATTCTGTCCCGAGTGCCTTCTGCACCTCTATTTTTGGATTTCCCCCCACGATCTCTGGGGGTGGTTTGATTTCTCATACTTAAATCCTTTGCTTTAATTCCATTATCATACATGGCCCCGAATTTGTTTGTAGAAAGGGATTTTTCCATACTTTTGAATGATAGTGGGGGGTATGGGCACATCTTTGTGGATAGAATACGTGCATGAAATTGGTACTCTTTGGTCTATGATAACAATGACTACGATGCATATTATTGCCCTGATCTTGTCACTACTTTTTATAATTCAATTGATCATGCATCTGTGAATTTTGACACGCACCAATTTGTAGCACACATGCCATTCGGTGACATCTTTGTCACAATCCCACTCATTGCTGACATCACTAATGTCCCCATTCATCCCCACCATAGCGGCCCCTTACCATTGCTAGATTACATACCCATCATGGGGTCCGCTGTACAATTCAGGACCGTGGGCTCAAAGCCAACACGACTTTTCGAAATGTTCATTGCATTGGACGCTGGGTCCAACACAACATTTTTGGGCTTGACCATCAATCTTCCTTTAACAGACCCGTGTTACAAATAATCCATGATTTAATGACACATAACCACACGGTCTGTTTGAATATGGCCATCTTCCGTGCCATTCTTGAACATTCCTCCCGCACTCGGGGTCCAAAGCATTCCCATTCAATTTTAATCACACGTCTGTGTAAACAGTTCATATCAGACGCTGTCTTTAATACATTTGACGCGTGCCTGTTACTGTAGAGCGACCCACAAGCTCATATAATGGTTGCTTGCAGGCGCTCTAGACACCCAGTGCCCAGCCTGAGGATGTACCTGTGGAGTCCTCTTCGGAGGAAAGCCTGGAGGAGATAGATGAGCCCCAATTCTGGAGGCAGGACCCCCCAATTGAGTCACGAACCTTCATGTCCACCATATGGAAGGGCATGAAGAAAATCTTTAGGGGACAAGTGAGGCTGAGAAAGAAGGTAGAGGAGCAATCCTCTCGGCTAGGTAGTCTGGAGGCAGTGTTGAGGAGATCACAGTCGGCTAGACCTAGCACCACCGCGGGTTCAAAGCGACAGAGGGAATAGCTTTATCCTTTATCTATTTCATGCATCATTTCATCTTTCATACATTGAGGACAATGCATGAGATAGGTATGGGGGGTAGCTTCTAACATAGGATTTTTCATTTTCTTTTTAGGTCTTTTATTTTCTTTTAGATCTTACCTTTCTTATGGATTTTCTACTTTCTTTTAGATTTTACTTTTTCTTTTAGAAAAAAAATAAAAAAAAGGGAAATTCTTGATCCATGTTTAAAGTATCAAACTTGAAATTTAGGGATTAAGGAAGCTCTTAACTAAGATTTCTAATTATAAGTTGAAAAGAGGAGTTTTGTTAGATTTTTAGGTTAAGTAATAAAGGATTAGAAAAATTACTAGATTTTAATTCTTTCTTTAGGATATATACATTAAACATATTGAAGGATTAATCAAGGACTTTGTGATTTTTTTACATATATATATAATAAATATATATATATAAAAAAAGAAAAAATATATACATAAATAAATATAAATACTTAGCCACTGATTAAGCTGGTTAGTCGTGCCTCAAGAAGCATTGCCGATCACGCCTAAAGGTGGTTAAGTCCTTAAATTCCTTCGTGGCCTTTTTTACGAGTCATCGAACCTGAGGGATGTTTTCTCATCTGGTGCCCTAAGACCATCTGGTTTGGGAGTCATCGGTAAGAGACTCGCTACAAGGGTAAACTAGAAAGCCTAAGGATGCTAAGGAAATGTAAATAAATAAACATTGTATATAAAAAAAATATATATATATATTATATATATAAGTAATCAAATGAACTTAGTCTAAGAAAGATCCTTCATATTTATAGATGTATATATCCTAGGATTGATGCAAAATCTGATTTTTGATCTTTTCCCTAAAATCTTAACCTAAGTTGAAAACAAAACTCCAAATAGACACTTATAAGAGGAATGAAAAGTTTAGAGTAACCTGAAACCTATAACTCAAGTTAGAATCTTTTAAACATGGATCAAAATTTTCACTAACCCTTTTATTTTTCTTTCTGAATTTTGTGGGTGTAATCCGCTGAAAACCCACAGGAGACAACACTCCTCCTCTAGGGTAACCTAGAGGTTTAACGGCTTGTTGCACGTGCTCAGTGCAATCGTGTCACCTACGAAAGTGGTGTAATAAATTAGTTAGGATTTTCTTTCTTTTTCTTTCTTTTTTGCTCGAGGACGAGCAAAAGCTAGGTATGGGGTGTGATTGTTATACATATTTGCATATTTTACCACTTCCATACCATGCATATTGTATATAAAAAATGTGATTTTTAATCCTTTTCTCTATTTTTTGCAGGTCCACAACTTAAAAGAGAAAAACCCAAAAATCTCTTTAAATTAGCAATAATTAAAGAGATTAATTCCAAGCCCAAAAGAGAGCCCAAGTTCAAACCCAGGATCCAGAGAATTTCTACGCGCCAGCTCAAGACTCTAGAAGGCCACGTGGATAACAACCTCGTAACAAACTCGTACCAGAAAGTTGTTACCCAACAACTTCAGTTGAGCTGCAAAATCCGGGATTTTCCCGCCAATTTGCGGCAGTTACAGGTCTATTGGATCCCGGATTTTGCGCCAACGGCCAGGGCTCTAGATCCTTCTCACTGAGGGCTATAAATAGACCCAGGGTCTGCATGAAAAAACAGAGAAGAAAGAGGAGAGAACTAGGGAAACTCTTGTATTTTGTTTTAGTCTTCTCCTAGGTTTTAGTCTCCATCTTCTTCCTCCTAGAGATTTTTTCAAAGAGAGAGAGTGAGTGCTGTTAAAAGCTTGTAATCAAGGAGGTGACATCACTTGTAACAAGGGTTAATCAAAGCTTCGTCTTCTCTTTGCAAGTTCTAGTACGTTTTACTTTGCATTGCTTTACTTACTTTACTTTCTTACATTTTCATTGCTTTATTTCTCTTTGCTTTACATCATGAAGTGTTGCTTTGTTACTTGTGTAATGGATAGCTAAATTTCTATTGCATGGCTAGCTAACAACTTACATAGCTAACTTCTATCTCTTTGAATGATTGCTTATCTTCATACTTGCATTGTGAGAATTTCTTTTACTTACCAAGGAAGTAGAGTTGCTTTCCCTTGGTAAATGCTTGTTCAAACTCCATATGACTCATGTGTGCTTCATTTAGAGCCTTGTCTAGAACAAGAGCCTTGATGGAACATGGAGATGGATCACCAAACATGTGCTACTTGTAGAACAACTTCTTTACTTCAAGATAATTTGTTGTTATGTCTTGAATGTTCAAATGAATGTTGATTCTTCTAACTTAGCATCCCTTGAGTACCAATCCTAGAGTTCATCATTGAAAATCTATCTAGAGAGCCAATGAATCAATATGAGGCTTCAAGCTAAGAACAAGAGAACACTCATCTTCAAAACGGTAAAGTACTTGAACAAACAAGCAAAGTAATCTCTATTGCCAATGAATCAACATGAGGTAATCAAGCATCACCATTGAGTATAGTAAGTTAGCGAAGTAAAGTTAGCTAGCCATGTACTTTCTCATCTAAAGTCTTCCAAACATTTTCTTTACTAGCTTCTTTTCTCTTAGTAAACACTTTACTAAAGTTCTTTTGATTTCTTTTCCATCATGCACAAATCAACCACTTCTTCTATTTTCTTTTCCATGTTTCTTGCATTTGTGTAAATAATAAAGAAGAATCTTCGTTTTCATTTCTTCACTCCGAACCGTAAAACTTCCAACGTGAGCTCTCCTCGAGGATCGACCCGGTATAGCCATTGCTATAGCGGAGATTGGAAAGGATATATTAACCATCTTAAATACATTGTGAAGTGATCCAAGCACCGAGGTTGACTCTAAACTTTTCCTCTTTCATTGAATATTTGTGCAATAACTTCACACTATCCTTCCCCAATCAATGGTTGGGCAATTTTTGTTTGAAAAGACAGTTGCAACGGTTCAGACAGAACCGTTGCAACTGTTCGAACGGATTTGCCCCTCACGGAGCGCTATAAATAGCGCTCCTTTTCTCTCATTTCAACACACGGCAGCCAAAAAAAACAGAAAAGAAGAACAAGTTTCTTCTTCTTCTACATTCTAAAGTGACTTCCAAAGGAAGTGGAAACTCTGCATCTTGGATTTCGAAGTGACTTCCAACAGGAAGTGAAAATTCTACAACTCGAATTCCGAAGTGACTTCCAACAATTCTGAAGATTCGTTTTGAAAGAAGGCTCAGAAAATTCAACAGATTCTTTAATTGTTGTTTGAATCTGTGACTTCCAAAGAATAATATTTTTCTATCTCCCTCCTTTCTCTACAGTGGGTGTTCCTCCAAAGTAAAGACAAATATTCTCACTAAAATTTGTCTTGGTCCTGTTGCTTTGATAATCTTGTGAAGGTACTGGTTAACTACGGTTTGACCGTACGGTGATTTGATAGTGCTATCAAAATATCGTGAAGGAGTGTTGTATCTTGGGAGACCAGCGTCCAGTAACTCGTTAGCACCGTAGCGAGGCACGTAATTGTCTTAAGGAGATTCTCTATAAGCGTACATCACTCCAAGTACTGTATAAATGAATTAATTTTCTTTATACAAGGGTTATACTGATATTCAGTATATTGAGACTGACTTATACCAGTCTAATTGGTGTTTAACCAAGGAAGGTAATTGAAAGGTGGTTCTGTAATTAAGGAACATTTTATTGAACAAAAAACCTCCTACCTGATATTCACCGACCTGGCCAATTAGATCGGTGATATTGATTTGTTGTCAGATTGATCCAAGAACTAACAGAACTAGGGTTCCTTGATGCTATATATATCATAGATAGGGTTTCCTCTCTACCACAATGACCTTCTTTCTCTTGGAGGCCTCTCATCTCCTCTAAGAATAAAGAAGAGAACTTGGGTGGCTGGAGAGAAGAATCCTCTCTCTCAACTCCAATGTCCTCGAGGTCGTGCAACCTTTAACATCCCTTTCGTGATGGAATCAGGTATGCCTAAAATTCTCCTTCTTTTTGATCATGATAAAGGGGCTATGCATGTATGAGATCTTGTATGGAATAAATTAGATCTAACAGAGAGCACTTCATCTTCATGTATGAAATTAACTAGTGGAATTGTTAGGTTAGGATTTAAAATAGTTTATATTGAGGCAAGCTTATCTTAAGGATAATGTTAGAAGAACAAAGATAATTAAACAAACTGTATCGATTGATAAGGACAAAGCACATTGCATGACTAGAATCATGAGGGTTAGGGTTTCTGTTTGTCCATGAGATAGTAAGTTTGTGTTGGCCCCCTAATTAGGGATGCAATAGAAAAGGGATTAATTTCATAGTGTATGGTTCAGGAGGATGATCAAAAGGTGGCAAAAATAAACTTTAATCACATAGAATTAGCACCTTTGTATGTTAATAGTTAGCTACTATAGTCAAAAGCTAGCTCATGTAGTCTACCTTTCAGTGCAAAACATGACCCATTTTGGAAGAGACATGTATTGCCATTATGAACAACTGAGATTTGTTGAAAAAACAACTTTTTGAAACTTGGTATCTAATATCCATTAGATAACAACTCTATTCAAAATATATAGTTTAATTTATATAGTTAACTGTTTCGTTAAAACCTTATTAATGGACATTATACGCTTAATGTAGGATTTTGGAATTGAGATTTCAATGGGGTTTACGGAGATTTTGTTGCGCCTTTCGGAGGAATTCAGCCAAATGTGCCAATCAAAAAGATCATCGCTCTAGCGCCGAGTTAATCATAAACCAATATGCGCAAGTACAAATACAAAAGAGAAAGTTAGAAATAAACGATTTAACGAGGTTCAGCAACTTGCCTACGTCTTCGAGCAGAAGGGAGAAGATCTTATTCAAACCAATAGAGTTAAAAAAGTTACATATTGATCCGGAGATTCAAATCGAGAATCTACGCAAATTAGCCGTAGAATTTTCTCAACAAACCAATCCTGAACTCTCAATAAAACCAATTCAAAACAGATACCAATGAGAGTACAGAACCATCTTTATATAGTCACAAGAGAGAACCAATCAAAGAAATCAAATTGAATACGAAATTCGCATCAAATCAAAAACTTGAACCCAACTCTAAATCTCCAGAATCCCTGCCCGATCAACTAACTCCATATGCGATTGACCGTGCAGTCGATCGCTAAGCCAAAAGTCCAGCTCCAGAAGATAACTGAGTATCTGTTAAATCTCAGAGTCACATGCGATCGACCGCTCTCCTAATGCGATCGACCGCCTGGTTGACCACCCAGCTTTGTTTCCTCCTTGTACACGGCTGTGCACGTTCAACCCGCATGTAGCGGTCGACCGCCCTGCATCCATCTGCTCCTTTCTCTACTATTTTTCAATGAGTTGAAAGAAACTCTTTTTTTATCTTCTCCCTCACAATTCTTCACCTCGGTGAAGATTTTCCAATTCTGAGTCGAAACATAACGATCAAACAATTTGATCAGCTCATTCAACTGGCTATGGCATTACGGCTGCCTACATACCCATGCACAACAGGATCAAGCCACATATAGTTTATCCAAACGAGCTCCACCGAGCTTAACCAACCAAATCAATTGTTTTTAAATCTGTAGCAATGAACCCAAATGCCTGAGTCATATTAACCTCCTTACCAATACCGTCATGGAGAATAATAACTTTCAATTTGAGCTTGTCAAGCTCATCAATTTGAGATTCATGCTTCTTCACCCACTTTCGTAAATTCAACTTGGTTTCTTTCACTGTAAACAATTAAACCTGTCAGTATCCATCACGGCTACATGATCTCCACTCGGTGTCATAATTGTTGAGATCCCAACTGTTATCGAACCAAATGGAGATAGTGATAAGCATCAACCTCCACCCGCTGCGATACATCGCCTTCAACCTCTTCACCTGCTGAAAGATAGTAGACTTCAATAATGAAGTCTCATCAAACGTGACATGCTTGCTTAGCATAATCTTCCTATTTTCGGGGTCTCATATCTTGTAGCATTTCATATTCCTCTTGACACTCAAAAACACAAACTTCTTGCTCATGGATTCAACTTGTCATCTTTGACACTAATGTAAGCCGAAATCGAAATACCTACAGTAAATCATAGTCTTGAGCAGCTTCACCAACCAAATATCCAAAGGAGTTTTACCTCTTATCGCAGTCAACATCAATCTATTTATGAGATGACTAACATATTTCAAACTTTAGCCCAAAGTGACTTGTCTAATTGTGCATTAGACAAGAAGCACCAAACCTTTTCTAGCGAAGAGCGATTCATTTTCTTAGCCACACTATGTTTTTCAATTGTGAAGTGAATACCAATACCAGTGTTCTGACCAAATCATAGGAATTGATCCTTGTACTCTCTAACATGATCAACTTGGATCATCTTGATCTTCCTACCATTCTGTTTCTCCATCAATTTTTTTCACTTCATCAACATATCTAAGACTTCAAACTTTTATCTCATAGGGTATACTCAACAACGCCTAGATAATTTATTAACAAAAGAGATGAAGTATCGATAACCTCCAAGCAATGCGGTCTTGGTAGGACCTCAAATATTAACGTGAACACAATCAAGAAGACCTTCCCAGTGGTGAGTTGCAGTGTCAAATTTCACCTTCGTCTTCCTGTCCAGAACATAACGTTCACTAATTTCCAAATTGCAGATCAATGCACCTTTCAATATTCTTTACTTTGCCAATACTTTCAAGAAATTCAAACCAACTTATCCGAGCCTCATCTGTCATAATCTGATAGAGTCGTCTTCTA
Source organism: Agave tequilana (assembly GCA_038442645.1). Taxonomy (NCBI): domain Eukaryota; kingdom Viridiplantae; phylum Streptophyta; class Magnoliopsida; order Asparagales; family Asparagaceae; genus Agave; species Agave tequilana. Next base: position 224,678 of record JAVJIF010001413.1, read on the forward strand.
GATATTTTGAAGCTGTCAAATTTTAGTAACTGTACCATCCTTCAAGTAGTACAAGTTGTTGCATCGAATGTACAAGTTGTTGCATCGAATGCCCTTCAGAACCACCAATGAGTCACTAGATATCTTGAGAACGTCTTCTCCAAGAGTCCCTCTTAGGCCCGACGTCTCCAAAGCTCCAACTGAAATCAAATTCTTTTTCATTTGAGGTACATACGTCACTTTCTTCAACTCTTATCATCCCATCAAACAGCTTGATGCGAACTATACCTATCCCTTCAATCTGACATTTGTGACCATCGTCTAACGTCACCAAGCCTCTATCTAGTTTTTCAAAACTAGCAAACTACTCTCGTTTGGGACAAACATGATAGGCAGCGCTCATATCCAAAATTCACTCAGATTCCTCTGAATATTAAATAATAGGGGTGACAAAAGTGAATAACCAGATGAGTCAGAATCATTACCATCTGCCATTATGATTTTGGACTCTGATTTTGACTCATTCTTCTTCATCTTGAGCTTTGCACAATCAATCTTCTATTATTCTACTTCTTTAAGTAAGCACATTGCTTTTTCTTTAAATCTTCACGACCACCAGTTCTGAATTTTCTAATATCTCCCTTGCGCTTCTAATTTTTCGTGTCATCAAACTTCACCACATCGCTTTTCAATTGGTGGATGTTCACAGTTTTCATCATGGACTGATTAATTGCGGTCATATCTCCTCCAAAAGACGCCAGACACAATACGAAAAACCAAACAGAAATAGATTCAAACTAGATAAAGATAGAACCTTTATCTTAAAGTGAAACCTAGATGCGTTTTTCAAAGCGATCTACTCTACAAAATCTGATCCCATGAGCAATCCAAAATGCTATTCTGAGATCGACACACGATCCCACGAATGCTCTGAGATCGACACACGATCTCCATTGACAGACCATAATGCTCTTGGAATTAACACACAATCCCACGCCGAACCTGGGAAGCTCTGGTACTACTTGTTGGCCCTCCGGAGGAATTCAACCAAACACGCGAATCAACAAGATCTGCCCTCCAACGTCGAGTCAATCACAAACCTGTAAGAATTAAATAAACTTTAATGCGGATAAATTGCCATGGATCTAGAATCAATCATCTCAAGAAATCAAATACATAATTAAATCAATACTAAATTCTCCATACCTGAAGTCATTGATGAACTGAAGAGAGTAGATGGATGAAGATTTTGATCCTTCTCTTTAATCCTGCAAGAACCCTAATGCAGACCCTTCTTCTCTCTGTCTCCTTTTCTTTTCACAACCTTTTCTAATATGATGGATTCTCTTTCATACTCATAAAATAATGAGCCTAGGTTATATTCTTTTCAGGAGGAGAGATGAGGGTTTAACATTTACCAAAATAACCCTGAGATAAAACCACCCATCATGGTTCCTTTATACCTCATGTTATTATTTACTTATATATAAATGTAACTTTAATATGGGCATCTTTAATATCAGTTAACTTTAATTAGGAATCCAATGTTAATTAACCAAGGTTATTGGGCCACCTTAATGTGAGATTAATTCTCCCACTTGGACCATTAACCGATTAGGTTAAAAAACTTTAGAAAACAAATAAAAGAAAAGACTCATTTTTTCAAAACATTTTGACTCCATTGGATTCCATACTGAAAAACCTTGACACGTGATCACGAATTTTAAAAACAACAACTGATAAGCCCAAATATGAAATACTGTAATACTGCAATTAGCTTGGACCACCAATGCGAGTCATAGCGGTTATACAACATCCATGTCATACTCCCTTCTATGTACCACAACATTGATAACCCTTACTAATTGAGTCCATAACCAAAATGACCCCTGTAATTGTCTTGTAAAGACATTTCCTGTTTAACAAACATCCATACATAATATGTGCACACATAATTGGATAACAGGAAACACAGAAACAAACTTTTATTGCGCAATAATGTCAATTACATAAGTACCAAAACATACATTTACAGATTGCTCAAAAGACCCATTCTAACAACATGTTCCTTAAATGTCTTTGGAGGCAATCCCTTTGTCATTGGATCAGCAACCATTAAATGGTACTTATACTTTCAATTGACACTTTCTGTTTCTCAACTCTTTCTCTAACCACCATGTACTTCAGTTCTATGTGTCTAGAACCATTAGAGTACTTACCATTCTTAGAGAAGAAAACGGCTGCTGTATTATCACAATATATCTTCAGCGGCTTGGCAATAGAGTCAACTACACCAAGTGCTGAGATAAAATTCCTTAACCATAATGCATGATTCGAGGCTTCAAAACATGCTATGAACTCAGCCTCCATCGTGGATGAAGCAGTGATAGACTGCTTTACACTCTTCCACGAGATTGCCCACCTGCTAGCAAGAAAATAAAGCCTGAGGTAGACTTCCTGCTATCTGGGCAACCAGCAAAATCTGAGCCCGAATAGCCGATCACTACCAACTGATCAGATCTCCTATATGTGAGCATTAGGTCCTTCGTTCCCTGAAGATACCGCATTACCTTCTTAGCTAATTTCCAGTGCTCCATTCCTGGATTGCTCTGGTATCTCCCCAATATCCCAACAGCATAACTGATATCTGGCCTGGTACAAGTGTGTGCATACATCAAGCTCCCAACTGCTGACGCATAAGGAACTTTCTGCATTTGACCCTTTTCTAAGTCATTTCTAGGACACTGGCTCTCACTTAATTTGTCACCCCTCATAATGGGTGCAGGACTGGTTGAACACATTTCCATATGAAATCTTTCCAAGACTCGATTGATATAACCTTTC